>JAQIXW010004180.1:0-11978 GCA_034700685.1 Willowsia buskii
TGGAATGTTCCAAAAATAATGGGGAGAACAGGTGTAGGAAGAAGGTCACCAAAACTTTGCCATGTGGACATGAGCAATTGGTTGGCTGCTCCGTTTCCCCCGAGCAGCACAAATGTACATTTTATGTGACTAAATGTCAGAAAGAATGTACTTTTGGTAAGATTAAAGTGAAAAACTTGTTAAAAAATATATTAATTAAATAATTACTGCTTATTAATATATTTTAATTGTCAGGCCACAGATGCAGTTTTGAGCACGCTTGCCACGAAGGCTGTCCTCCGTGTAATGAGTTGGTCAAGAAAACTTTGAAGTGTGGACATGACGGAATGCTTTGTTGCCATGAAGATGAAACCATTCACAAATGCACAGAAATTTTGGAAATCGAATGCAGAGAGTGTAAAAAAGAGGTGGAATACTATCTACCAATTATGTTCAGAATTATTTTTTGGGTCAGTAATTATTACTTTTATTTGGTTTATCTTACAGGTTCCTGCTCAATGTTGGAACAATGATAGCGGTAGATTTATTTGTGAGCTTTGTGTGAAACCTCCTATTGTTCTGCCACCACCACAACCACGCAGATATAACCGTAGAGGTGATACTGGCTATTATAGAAAATCTGGCAGTAGGTATTACAAGGATTACTACTAAATTCGGCGGAAATGGATGTAAAATCATTCTAGTTGTGTGTTTTACTATAACATATTATGTTGATTAATGTATATTAAGCTGAGTATTATAAACAATATATGTTAAAGTATTACAAACATTCCTAATAATAAATGATGTTTGGGAAATTAGAACGTTTATTTTGTTAATTTCTCACATTGCCGCTTGTCAGGACGCTAGTTGTGTCATGCTCGAAAAAACACTTGGGGAAGAAAAATCATCCCCGAAAAATTGTTACCTTCTAAAGATTTTCGTAGTATTATTAAAAGCTAATGTAATATTCTTCAGAGCCGACAAATTCTCAAATGACCCCGAGCTCAAAGTCTTATCCTAATCTCATTAATCCCCCCCCCAGTTTGGTAAAGATAAGCTACTATTGTCTGACACTGAAAGAAATAAAATTAATTGCACTAAACCCAATGGAGAAATGTGTATATTATCAATATAGTCTGTGGACGAGTTGTGTATTTCAAGGAAATGGGTTCGTGATGGAAACGAGACTGATTGTCCGAATGGAGATGACAAGCAAGGAGTTGTGGTGGGAGCTGGAGAATTGGTATTCTGCATAAGTGGGTTTTGTGATAGGAACAGCGATATTCTGGAAGGAGATGAGTGGAACTGTAGTCCAAGCGGAAATAAAAATTGTTCGAGAAAGGATGGGAAGTGAGAACAGAAGTGTAATTCAAATGGGTTATCAATTTGAAGGACCTGGAAATCAACCATGTAAACCACTCGCTTATCTTTGTCATGGGGACAAAGACTGGCCTGCTGGGGATGACGAACGGAATTGCAATCCAAGTGGAAATATTGACTGTTCAATGGGAAATGGTAAAATTGGTTATCAATGCCAGGGACCTGATAACCTGCCGTGTGTATATGATAAAGCTTGTGATAAGAGAAAAGACTGTGTTGCTCGCATATGAATATTTGTTATGGGGATAACCACTGGTTTGTGGAAGATGACGAGAGAGACTGTAATCCCAAGTAAATACAGATGTGAAAGGAGTGGGAACCAACTTGGGATCGAATGTCAGTGCTCTGGGGAAAACAAATTCTTCTGATTACTTTGGTTTGGAATTGAGTCAGGGACTGTCCATTGGGGAATAATGAGACAAAATTGTGATCCAACTGGCAAGTACACCTGTGTGACCAGAAATGGGAATAGAGGTTATCAGTGTGATGCACCTGGAAATCAGAGAGGATAAAACTGTCCTACTGAAAACCTGCAAAGAATTGCTCCAAAATTCGACAGTGATCTGGTGACGGCGGAAGTTGTAGCAATACTTAAAACAAATGTTAATGTCGTCGAACTGCTCAATAAATTAAGTGTTGAGTTTAAATCATGTTGATGTCACAGTAGAAACATCGTATCCCACATATTACCAAGTATTTCATCTAAAAATGGCAAAATATTATTCAGAGCCAAAATGATCTGAGGAACTCCGTTCCAAATGTGTGAGCTGAATGATGGCGATAAGTTATGATGGCTATTAAATGACTGCAAATTATTATGTCTATTGTGGACAAGCTGGCAGATTGTGGTCTAGATAAAGCTCCTTCACATTGTCTACAAAATGAAGTTCTGTATTTTAATTATTTGGGATAAATTTTCAGTAATATTAGTTACTACAACGGCAAGATTTACTCGTTTTTTTGGCAAAAAAAATATATGAAAAGCACTTTGAATACAATAAAACTATTTTAAATCAGTATACAAGTAATCAAAATTTTTATTTTTATCGATCGGTAAATAAATACGTTCTCTAAACTTACTGAATGAAATAAGAATAAATGCGTCGTAGTTACGTAATATTAATATTTAAATCGTTTATCAATGAAATCAGAGAAGATACGATTTAAAAATTGCCATTTATACAATATTTGATAGAAGTTTTCAGCAACGGTGAAAATATAATACGAAAATTTTATGATTATTATACACATGGACTGTTGAATCAAATGTATACCCATTGGAGATTGGAGTATACCCAACTGTTTGTGAAGTATGACATCAGCGAACGCACGAAATGTTAGAAATAAGAGAATCTCATATGGGCATACTACGGCTTACCTTCTTCTCTTATGGAACAACTTACCAGCGCAACTTTTTTGCTGCATGAAAAAGTATGATTTTGTTGCTTTTCAAGTGCATGCTTACAAAATACTAAATGCATGCTTCTTACGCACTTTTGTTGTTGATCTGTCTGTACATAAGCAAGCTTATTTTCTTCTCACAAATAGTCAAGGACATATAGTATGTGTACAGCTGCAATGACAAATATGCACTACTACAACCCTTTTACTTTCTGTTCTCAACATTTGCAATATGATTTAGTCTCCTCAGTTATGTAAATGTTTTCCTTCATAAATTGATTGGCTGATTTAAGTAAAATTTGAGCGAATGATTTTTTTTCACACAATCCAGCGTTATATACTTTTCAGATGCTTACTTTATTTTCAAATTGATATGAAAAATCAACAGCGTTTCAAAATGTGTTGGTTTGTTAATAGGTAGTCTCGGAGCACATTTGTTCAGTTAAGATCTATGGGTGTTGACACAGGTTCCGGAAAGTATAGTGAGGTCGTTGCCTGCGTTATCTGTAAATTTAGAGAAAAATATTGTTAAAACACATAATCTTTTGTTAGTCTATCTTTTATGTACTACTACGTTTGCATCCGTTTAGCATGAAAGGAATTCGGAATAAGAAGAAGTACTTAATTCTTTAAATTAAAATTTGCATAATCTAAAATCTTCCAAAACAATCCATAATTATTAAGAACGCACAGACAGACAAGTATACTAATGCCCTGAAAAACAACGGGCAAATTCATGCGAGAAACTATAAAAAAGGAACAAAGATGGTTTTAAAATGCCGCAAAATATTGTTTTAAATCTCTTATAATAATGTCAGTATAATAATTATGAATATGTAAAAGCTAACAACTTACCTAAAAGTTTGGATATTTTTTAAAAGTTATACTCATTTTCTCATTCTAAAGGATAAGGCTATAAGGAAATCAATAGTTACACAGAAATTTCTTATCATTTTGGAATAAATATCGAGCGAAATATTTTTGTCTCATTACTCTCCAGAAATTGTGAAGAAGTGTTATTCTTGTAGTAGAACAATAAATTTTTTGGAAATCTTTAAACAAAAAACAGAATATTACTCTGACAATTTGGCCATAAAGATATTTTCTGATTGTTTGATTTATATATGTAATTGTCGTGATTGTTCAGTAATATCATTTAAAGATCTGGAGAAAAAGTGAAGAAAAAGTTTGGTTTAGTAAATATTTTTGTTGGCTTTGGTTCGTCGGTTGTTATTGGCAAAAGTGCAATACTTGTGTACAAAGTATTCAATAAAAGTTCAAAGAATTCTCGGAAATTTCCTGGTCCTGGCGACATTCCAATGATTTTGGATGATAAGCTGGAAACCAGCAGTGTCAGTGAGCCTTACCCCACTGATGTCTTCATTGGGAGGGATGCAAATCCATGAAGAAACAAGTATATACGGACTTATGTTTCTGCCCCATCGACATCGACCTCTGCAATGATGAACGCCAAAATCATGCCAGCCCCGACGACCACCACCAAGTGAAGAAGCCGTGTCGTTAAGATCAGCAGGTTCCAGTGGAGTTTTGACCGCTCTATGCAGTTATCCTTGAAGTTATTTTCTTCGTTTGCCCCAAGGAGGAGTATCATATCCCCAAACTAATTGCATGAAAATGATGTGCTGGACAAGCGCTTTCGAATGAGTGGTAACATGGCAGGTCTACTGTTGCGCGCCAGCGAGCCCCGCCACCCCCCGAACGGGTGTCTTCTCATGTTCCCCCAAATGCAAAGCTCATCTACTCTTTCTCCACGAGATTTTGGTCGGCTGAGTATTATCTCGCACAAAGATGATAGAACTTGTAAAAGTGGATGGGCATGTATGACATCGCTCCTTGGTCTCTGGGGAGGAGGAAGTCAAAGGTCGCTTTATTCAGAGGGGGACACCTCCACCTTTGAGAGAATCTCGGGCGGGGGGACACGGAGAAAGTCTGAAATGATAGGAGGACCTCGTTTAACTCAGGGCCTGCATAATATCTTGTTAGAGACTTAAATAAATAACGTGGACGTAGAGGTGGATCAATAATGATAAACAGATTTTAATTAACATTTAATTACTTTTAAGATCTACTTGTTAGCTAACATTTTATCAACTGCACACTACTCTACTTCTACTTGTTTTAATTTTCCAAATACGGTCCCGACAAATTCTCTAAAATCACAACTTCCTAATGCTTCACTGCTGCACTGCTCATGTTTTGTCATGAGGAGCCATAGAATTCACTAATTTTGCATGCACGTCACCCCGAGTTTTCCTCCCCTTTCAGGGATTCGTGTCGACCCGTCTTCTCAGTTTTCTTCTGGGCTTTTGAAGCTCCAGCCAGTGATGACTGACAAGCATGTGAGTAGAGTTGCAGGGGGTCACTCACATTTCAGGTCATTTTTTTAATTAGTTCTCGCAAAAGTTGATGGTCAAAGTCGTCGTCATTGAAGATCTCGGGATTTGGCTCTTGGTCCAGTTCTGGAATGTGAACTGAGCTGATGATTGTGGGAGTCGCCAACGCCAATGAAGGAATAGTTGGATCGCTTATTTCCGTTTGCTTCAGAAAGAGCTCTCCGTTCGCCATAATTTGCTGGATTTGACGGAGACTCGAGTGGAGATTTGCTGGGAAAAGGAGTTGAATTTTCCTCCGGTAAATGTCGCTCCATTTCAGGGTGGTTTTGGTTCCTGTATGGCTGGAAATTGACGACAGGTTGAAGCTACTGAGGATTTGAAATTGGTGAGTTTCCTTTTCTTGGTGGTCTCTAGCATCAATTTTAAGTCTTGCGTGGTCAGCATTCTCGAGGAAGGCACGAGCTTCTTGGTTTTGGTGATTTGAGACTGGTCTTCGTCTTCTTCCTCAAAGGTGACTTATTCGCTCATGGGTGACATCTGCAATGGTCGTAGAGGGATTGGGGGGCGATAAAAGGGTCATCTTCGTTTCAGCATTCTTTTCTGCCGTGATTTCCTGGAAGGGAGTGAAAATAAAAGAATTCATTGCAAATTATTTTTTACGGACACTGGATTTAAAAATAGTGGATATGAGGCATGTAAATTATTACAATTATCTGTAGTCGAATTAACTCAATATTAGCGTTATAGTAGTCTCCGAGCTTCTCTCGATAACTTTTGGAAGGGCTCACGTCTTATCACTGGAGGTAATGTCACTGATCAGCTCTTCATACATTTATGTTTAGGGGAGGCGGTTGCAATCAAGAAGTATCTTCTGGAGGCGTTTCCTGACTTCTAGGGGGGCAATTCCAAATTCCGGAATCGAAATTAATTTTTAAATTAGTTTCTTATTACGTATGTCAAAGATTTGCATGATTTAAAAAATAATTGTTGGGAGATAGTCATTTCGTCTTCATACTTACTGGATTAAATGTTGGTGTCCCCTACGCGATTTTCGTTTCCATATCCCTCAACGTCAGCATCTGGATCGCGGGCGCCATTGATTCTTCAGGATCTGAATCCCTCGTCACCTCCAAAGTGTTCCCTCCTCATCTTACATCCTCATCGTTCCCGAAGTCAATACGCCATGGAGCCATCCTTTGTCCTTATCCTCCTCCTCAAAAGATCCTAACTGATAGAGTCATCATTGCTTATCGATCCTCCCTCCAATTCTAATCATTTCTTTCTGGAAACCTTTCCTCCGAGTATCTCCAACCTCTTATCCATCAAGGTCCTCCAAAAGATGTGCGTTTTTAGTCCTTAGCGACCTCACAAGGGGTGATTCACATTTAAGCTCTTTCTTTAAATTAGTTCTCGCAAAAGTTGATGATCAAAGTCGACGTCATCGAAGATCTCGGGATTTGGCACCTGGTCCGGTCCTGGAGTGTGAACTGATGATGATGGGGAGTCGCCAATGACGGAATAGTCGGATTGCTTGATTTGCGTTATATTCAGGAAGGGCTCTCTGTTCGAGATAATTTGCTGGATTTGACGGGTGGAGATTTGCTGGGCGGCGAATATCGTTCCATTTCTGGATTGCTGGTTTCAGTATGGCTGGAAATTGCCAAACTTTAAAGCTACGGAGATTTCAGAATCGGTCAGCTTCATTTCCTTGGCGCTTTTGAGCATCGCTTTGGAGTCTTGTGTGGTCCACTTTCTCGAGGAGGGTACGACCTTCTTGGTTGGGGTGATTTGAGACTGGTCTTCGTCTTCTTTAGAGATTTCTTTTCTCATTGGCTCATCGACATCTGCAGTGGTGGTGGGGGGATTGGAGGATTCTTCATTCTCTTCTTTTCCTGTCATGATTTCCTGTCAAAGGAAATTAATTTTTATATTAGTTTTATGCGCATGTCAAGTTCAAAAATAATTGTTGGGAGATTGTCATTTCGCATTTATACTTACTGGATTTAATGTTGGTGCCTCCTTCGCGATTTCTGTTTCCATATCCCTCAAAGTCAGCGTCTGCATGGCAGGCGTCAGGCGTCGTTTGATTCTTCAGGATCTGAATCTTCTTCCTCGTCAATTTCCTCTTTAGAGATTCTATTTCGGAGTTTTCCTTACCCTCACCACCTCCAAAAGTATTCTCCTCATCCCCATCGTTCCCAAAATCAATACCCCCCATGGAGTCATCCTTATCTTCCTCCTCCTCTACCAAAAATCTGATCTCAGAATGGTCAACATTGCTTATCGATCCTCCCTCTTATCCTAATCATCCTCTTGCTCGTCTCCACCATTACTGATTTATACACATTTATAACACTAAAATAAGTAATAAGTAAGTTACTAGTAATAACACACTACACTAAAATAAGTTATTTTCTTCTTTTGCCCCAAGGAGGAGTATCATACCTCCAAACTAATTGCATGAAAATGATGTGCTCAACAAGCGCTTTCGAAGGAGTGGTCACATGGCTGGTCTACTGTTACTCCCCACCGCGCCCCTCGTCCCCCCGAACCCGTGTCTTCTCATGTTCCCCCAATTGCAAAATTCCTCTACTGTTTTTCCACGAGATTTTCGTCGGCTGAGTATTATCTCACACAAAAATTATAGAACTTGTAAAAGTGGATGGGCATGTACTTATGACATCGCTCCTCGGTCTCTGGAGAGGAGGTCAAAGGTCACTATTCAGAGGGGGACGGGGACACCTCCAACTTTGCGAGAATCTCGGGCGGGGCTCGCAGATAAAGTTTGCTATTGCACCAACCACTTGTGAAATGATGAGAGGTCCTCACTAAAGTCAGGGCCTCGATAATATCTCGTTAGAGACTTAAATAAATATCGTGGACGTGGATCATTAATGATAAACAGATTTTAATTAACATTTAATTATTTTTAAGATCTAATTGCTAGATAACATGTTATCAACTACACACTACTCTGGTTGTCTCAAATTTCCGAACGGTGTCCCGACAAATTCTCTAAAGTAACAACTCCCTAATTTTTTACTGATGCACTGCTTATGTTTTGTCATGAGGAGCCATAGAATTCACTAATTTCACGTGCACGTCACCCCGAATTTTCCTCCCCTTTCAGGGATTCGTGTCGACCCGTCTTCTCAGTTTTCTTCTGGGCTTTTGGAGCTCCAGCCAGTAATGACTGAGTTGAATTGCAGGGGTCACTCGTTCTTTCAATTAGTTCTCGCAAAAGTTGATAGTTAAAGTCGTCGTCAACGAAGATCCCGGGATGTGGCTCTGTGGTTGTTGCGTTGTTGGTCCGGTTCTGGAGTGTGAACTTGTGATTGTGGAAGTCGCCAACGCCAATGAAGGAATAGCTGGATCCCTTATTTCCGTTTGCTTTAGAAAGAGCTCTCAGCTCTCCGTTCGAGATAGTTAGCTGGATTTGACGGAGAGTAGAGATTTGTAGGGTGGAGGGTGGAGGAGTTTTTTCCTTCAGCAAATGTTGCTGGATTGCTGGTTTCTGTTGGTTCTGGCTGGAAATTGGCGAAAGGTTGAAGCTATGGAAGCTTGGAAATCGGCGAGTTCAATTTTCCGGGTGGTCTCAAGTATCATTTTTGAGCCTGGTGTGGTCAACTTTCTCGACTTTTGGAGGAGGGTACGAGCTTCTTTTTTGGGGTGATGTGAGACTGGTCTTCATCGTCTTCTTCTTCAGAGGTGATTTCTTCGTTCATGGGGTCATCGACATGTGCAGTGATCGTGGAAGGGATTGGGGCCATTGGGGGTGATGAGAGGGCCATTTTCGTTTCAACAATCTTTTCTGCCAGGATTTCCTGGAAGGGAGTGAAAATAAAAGAATTTGCAAAATGTTTTGCTGGATTTTTTAATGGATTTAAAAGAAAGCAGAAATGAGGTCAGTTTATTGCAATTACCTGTAGACGAATCAGCTCAAACCTCCGAAGTGCTCTCCTCATCCTCATCGTTTCAAAAGTGAATACCCTCCATGGAGCCGGAGCCATCCTTTCTCCTTATCCTCCTCCTCAAAAGATCCGAACTCAGAAAGGTCATCATTGCTTATCTATCCTCCCTCCAATAATTATCTTCTTCTTCGTTTCTACTACTGACGATAACTGACGATAAGCTCATTGTTATCCACCTTTCCAATCTCCTTCTGGAAACCTTTCCCCTGAGTACCTCCACTCCAACCTCTCATCAAAGTCCTCCAAAAGACGTGCGATTTTAGTCCTCAGCGAGCTCCTTGGAAGCGTGATCCCCATCCAGCTCGATAACCTTGACAGCTGTATCTAAAAGAATTTTAAAATAAAAATATAATTATCGTCAATACTCTCAGGACTGATAAACACCAACTAGAAGAGTACTTTAAAATAGTTTTTGTTGACATCTCCTCACCATTATTCAAGCTATGGATACGCCGCCTCCTGATTTCCACTGTCTGCTATTTTCTCCACTTAACTTTTCCGAGCAATTATCCCAACAATCAAAACAAAACCGGAACTTCTAATTAAACAATCGTCAACCTTATTTACAAAATACTACAATTAAGAACCCTTTTTTTAAATGCATGCATGTTGTTGCGAGGACAAATCTGTCAAATAGATAAAAACACATGTAATTAGTTTCGCGGGTGAAAGTCGCAATCGATAGGGGTACGATGAGAATTCAGTGTGTGTTGTCAAGTCTTTGTTCACATTACAAGCGTCTCTGTTTCCTATGCAATTTATGATCGCATGCATGCATATCAAAAGGCAACGTATCAATATCAATTATATCAAGAAGATGAAGACTTTATCAGTCCACAATAAAAGTTAACCGAAGATGTGGTGATCACTTTCCGCAGAAACCGGGAAGATTATGAGGCCATGGATGGGAGGGATGACGCCAGGTTGGTGTCCAATCAGAAGTTTCTTTCATTGAAGTCGCTCACTCTGAAGGTAGCGCTTACTTCAATTCGCAATGGACCTGTTTCAGACTGGCCCCTCATTTCAGATCTGGCCTTGTCGGCGTTGTTGAAGATGCAAAAGCTGGTCAACTTGCAGTTTCATGTGAGATTCATGGGATTTTGAAGGGATTACAATTTTTTGCGAATTTCGTTCCTCTCTCCACACTACAGGCTTCCGAGAAAATGGCTGAGCGATGGAGAATCAAGAAAGGCACTGAAATTGGGGGAATGGTGGCTGCTAGTCGCTAATGATGATCTGTAATATTCGATAAATGTCGATATTTCCCTTTATTGAAAGTGGTGGACGCCAAAGTCCAGAAGTCCCCCACCGCCCTCACGAGCACCCCACCATCGGGAGTTCATAATATTTTGATGAACTATGAACCCCCTACCTACTTCTATCATAGGTAGGGTTTTAATGGAAATAATTGCCAAAAGCAAAATAAAACATGTAATGTATTTAAATCGAGCCATAGAAAAAGTTCTCCCTTTCTGTCAGATAACCAGTAACTACTGATAAGTTGATTTACATATTGAAATATAAAGTCGAGAGACAAAACGCTTAAAATATATTGCAAAATATTTGTTTCACAGTTAAACAATTATGATGCTTACTTTTTTTTATCAAAGTTGTATACACCCACATATATAATTGATAAAAAATCTTAAATTTGATATTTATCAATGTGACATGTAGCACGAAGAAAAAATAGGTATCCGCTTAAGAAATTTCGAAATCGTACAATTTGCAATCAATAATTTTTGATTCTCTATATTGATGCATGAATAAACTGTTAGGGATAAGGCCAACTTGCTGGTTTACATCTTAGATGAATGTTAGTGCAGAAAAATTGGATTATGGCTTGGTTTTGATTGAAATCATTAAAAAGATATTTAGAATTGGTTTTTGAAAATTTTTTGCTAAGAAAATTATTTACTGTGATAAAGATTGATTCATTAACCGAAGAAGGTGGAACATAATAAGGAAATCCTAATCATGGTACAACATGCATTCGATGTGGATTTGGGTGTTGACCTGGATTTGCTAATGGGGGTGCTAAAACCTGGCTTTGAAAGTGCTACTGGTGATGCCGACCCTGGCTTATGACTTGTTGGTCACTTTGTGGTAATCCTGTGTTCATTGTTGTTGTCGGCGTCTCATTTCTGTCTGAAAGGTTTGACGATATTTGACACCCACGAAGCCACGTACATATTCATGCAGAAGCAAAAAGGAAAAACAAATCTGGAACAGCGTGAAAGGGTTGAATAATATTTGAGCAATTCCATTCTATAAGCCCTTGTGTGTGTGTATTGTAAGTGCTTTAAAATGTATATTAACAGCATATTATGTATTCATAAATTGTTCATCATAAATAACATATACATGTACACATTATATCTTCACACCTTTTACAGCTTAAACAAATACAGAATCTGACTTGTAAATTAAGCCATCGAAGTCGGGTATGCATTGAACCTTATGTAAATATTTAACATGTGAAGATTTTTTTTATCCCTTCTATGGATTATTAAATGAAAGTGACAGGAATGGAGAGGAAGAAAATGTGCTCACTATTAGTAGGGAAATCTACATCCCAAATATTATATGGCTTTGAAGAAGAGAAGGCTTGTCTCTTGTCACTCTCTCAAGAAAATATTGAAATATGTGAATTATGCTGACTATAACGGCAAAAGCTTCAATTGCAGTTTATTTATTATTTATTATCAATCTTTGCTATTTACAAATACAAAAATAATTGTTAGATAACCTATAAATTAATATTTACAATTTTAACATGCGTTGACTCGAAAAGTGGAAAAAAGGATTTCCTGCTAAAAAAAAAGCTCTAAACATAAATAATTGCGTTAGTTTTATTCTAAAACATTTTTTATTGTCCTAGTTTACAGTC
>JAQIXW010004181.1:0-11978 GCA_034700685.1 Willowsia buskii
TTAAACATTTTGTAATCCCTCATTTGCATTGATTCTTAGCTAATGAGGGTTATGTGTTGGATTAACAGTTAATGATGAATGTCAAACACTCTAGTTTCAAGCCATAAATGTTATTTACAACAAGCATAATATTCCAGCCAGATTAATACATGTATCATGTATTCCAGACTTGAGATTATGCTGATTGAAAAAATGCATTGTGTATCAAACTGAACGTATGGCTTGAAGTTATCACCGATATAATTTAAACTTCTCTAAACAAAATTATCTAGTCTAGAACTGTCGGTCAAGTACGATTGACATACATGAATCCTGAATGTTGTTAATGCTGTTTTATTAATGACATAAGGAACAAAATATTATTATGTAAGAAGTGTATAAAATTCTCTTTTACAAAAGTCAAGCAAAAAGATTTTGTCCAGCCGGGACTGTTGATACATACTGATTCTGAAGAGAACAAAAAAGTAGTAGTTTAAGTTAAAGTTATAACTAAAATCATGAGTTCAGTGGAAAAATCATATATCCCTCAATACATAAAATATGGACAACAATCAGACTACTCCAAAATGGACACTGAAACCGAAAACGCTAGCGCACCCAAAGAAGTAATAGTATTTCCAGTAATAGGCTCTGCAAAAAGTAGCAGTGGCAATAATGAAGATAAATCTTACCAGGACTCAATGTACCCTCAGCTAAAAACTAATATCGATGCAAATGCAAAGACGCCTCTGCTAGCGAATAAAAAAAAGTCAATTGTTCCCACAAAAACAAATTTCTTTGGAATTTTCCTCGCTTTCATATCTGGAGTATTTTTCACACTATGTTCAGGAACCGTCAAGTACTTGACGGATGTAGATCCTATGGAACTTTTAATTTTCAGATCAATCTTTCAGGTACGTAAAAGTACACTACCACGACATAGACACCTAAATTAATTGAATTTGATGGGTGACATGAGAATGCACTCGTAACCTTTTAATTACACACTGTAAAATAAGTAACCGACAATCAATCATTTTTTGGTGGATAATTTTAGATTGGAGTGACACTTCCTATTGCATTATACAAGGAACAAAATCTCTTGGGACCGCCAGGCTCCAGGGCACTTCTTTTCATTCAAGGCGTGGTTGGTGGAACAACACTTGTTCTACTTTTCTACTCTTTTAGACTCCTTCCTTTGGGAGATGCTGCTACTATCATATTCAGGTAAAAACAGAGCCACTCTATTTGTTTAGCTGGTCTTTCCTGAAATAACGTCGTAACACAAATTACCAATAATGTTTGCAATGACGCACATTTCCTAAACATTCTTTTAAAACAAAATACGTAGCTTGATAGATTTTCATTAATTGTTTCGTAGCTCTCCTGTTTTTGTCATGATAATGTCGCATATCTGGCTTCGTGAACCTTGCGGCTTTTATCGTACATTCATCGTATTTTTCCTTGTCACTGGAGTCGTATTCATTACCAAGCCACCGTTCATTTTCACCAACCCAAATGTCAAAGAGACGTACAATATATTGGGGTATATAGCGGCTCTCTTTGGAACCATCTTCACGGCTATAAACATCGTTGTAATGAGAAAATGCAAGGACGTCCACTTCTCTGTTGTCGTATTCCAATTTTCATTTTGGTCCCTTGTGATCAGTACATGTATCCTGATATTTGGGGGAAATCCAGCGGTTCCACATCAGTCCATTACCCAATGGGTCCTTATCGTTTTGGTAGCGGTTTTCGGTCTCAGTGGACAAATTCTAGTAGCTATTGCGTTGGCACATGAGGGAGCTGGTCGAGTCGCCGTTACGCGATCAATGGATATCGTGTTGGCATACGTCTTACAGGTAATAACGTCATCATAAAGCCAACAATCCTTCCCTTTACCTACAACTTCTCATTCTAATTTTATATTTAATTCTTTTCATTTCACTTTTCATAGGTGCTAATTTTCCATGAAGTTCCTGACTGGAAGTCTGTCATGGGGGCTGGAATGGTCATTGTTTGCGTCGTTGGGATGGGCGTAGAGGATGTGGTTCACCGCCTCCTCAACAAAGTACCATAAAAATGGTAATAGTAATGTGCTTTATGGTGGTACCATATTTTTTGTATTAATTATCCATGTTAAAAACGCAGCCACTTTATTCCATTTTCTTGTAATGTACGTATCGCATATTTACAGTGTAAAATATATACCGTAATGAATGTAATATACATATTTTAAGAACCGCGACTACAGTCGTATACTGTAGATCGTAATAATAATGATACATATATTTACTTATATACGCTCAAATCAACGAAATATTAAAAGCTCTTACGTACATATTGAATGTATTTTTTCTCACTACTGTAAAACACAACATCGTCATCAAGCACAATTGGACGTCAACCCAGTGTGCATAAAAACAATATTCATAATACTACTAATTCGTCATCATCACATTAAAGAAAACTCTACGAAATAAAATCATCAGCTTACAATCACATTATTTTAATCTCATTGCGAGTTTTCTCTCAAATCCGCATGCATGTCTCGTACATTCAAAAAATTTACTTTCTCCTGTCATTTTCCCCCAGGAAGTATTTATGACTTAATAAATTTAGGATATCCATCCGTTAAGTGTAGACTTTGCCATAACTTTGAATTGCGATAATATCCTTGCAGCATAGAACTTAAGGACGTTATAGATTTAGCCGTTGTTTACGATGACAAACTCAATTAGACTTTTACTAACGATTCTTTACTATTTTACTAGCATATATTTTGTCAAATCAGAACCAGAAGGTACTGTTTATTACTGCTGTAATATACAAAATGCTTGGAGTGCAGGAATTTGTGCAAAGTGTGTCCCAGCAGAGTCGATAACGGAATTTGAAAGCGATATTCTGCAGCAAGCAAAATGGAAAGTACCGGAAAGGTTGCGTCCAAATCAATCAGAGTTTGATTTGAGGTAACCTTCATAAGCTTAAATCCAAAGAGAGCTGTGTTCAAAAACAGAAATGCGGTTTCATGATATATTCTTACAGCTTAAGGACCAGAAATTCTAGTATTGGATATTGTGAAAAATTTCGAATAAGAGAATATGATACCCCAACAGAGACGACAACCTTGGATCCATCAGCAGACAAGGATCAACAGAAACTTCCAATCATTCTCAGGAATGGTTCAATGATTTATGAGAACATTCTATACGACCCATCTGAATACTGTTTTGACAGGTATTTTGAGAAAAACTTGTGCATATTAAAAATTTTGCCAGCTTTAATTTAATTTATAAATTTAATATTAAAAGGCTACATGTGGATGGTGAAAACACCAAGTTCGACATAGCAGTTATGAAAAGGGGTGGCTGTGAGAAGCATGAAAAATGGATTAACCAACTGTTTGCAGCCATGTCAGGACTGTCATGTCTTTTTACCATACTCAATGTCATAATCTATCTTTCATTGCGTAACTACTTGAATGTGTCTGGTTGGATTGAGTTCACGTACTTTTTAGCACTGGGTGTTTTCTCTGCGTTTGCCATTCCAGCTTTTCTTTATGAGCCAACGTCACACGATGACACCCTCTGCTATGTTATAAGTAAGACGATTATCGCACTTTGAGTTTTTCAAACGGTCAAACGTTTCATGATGCACATTTAACATTTTAAATGAATGAGGACTGCTGCGTAATTTCACAGGCGCTGTTCTGCAGTTCACTGAAATCATGACATATTCCAGTTATATCATGATAGCCGTTGATGTCTACTGGATGTTAAGGTTGATGATGGACTTCAAAGTATAATTTAATACTACGAGATTTTATTTTAATCCATGCTTTCCATTTCATAACAGAAAGTCAGACACATTTGCTGCTTATGGGGAGGAAATTGAGGAGTCAAAAATGAGACTTGCAGTATACATATTAATTTTATTAGCTGTTCCAGTAGGCGTAATCACTTATGGACTTCTCCTAAATCAAGAGTATGATGATTTGATGACATGTTGAATTTGTGACTCATTTTAAATTTATGAGGCATCAAATAATAATTAAAATATGTTCATTAGATCCATTTCAACAGAGCTTAGAAGATCCAATACTGTACCATATTACGGGAAAAAGTCTTGCTTTGCCCCAAAATGGATTCTCTGTGAATATTTACTATTTGGAACTGGAAGCGCAACGCTAATTATCATTTTATTCAGCGTGAATCATATTTTTGGAAGACTAAGTGCTTCCACAGATGTAGACGATGCTCCAAGGTAACAGGAGATGGACATGTATCATCTTCCTCATTAATTGTATTTACTTTCATGCTGATTTGACGTTTGAAATGTCAAAGCTCTCTCGAGACAGTCATTTAACTTATCACAAAACAATGTTCTGGGTCAGGGTTTCGTTGCTGTCAAACATGTTTTTCTTCACTCTGTGTTACTGGATTATGGATTTTTTAAAGTTTGCTAGACCATTGCTGAGCAGTAAGGATCCAAAATCCAGTTTAGATACAGATACATTCTGGATCGTGCTAGATGGTTTCACTTATGCTCAGGGAATGATATCGTTCATTGTATTCATTTGTAATCGAAAAACTCTGAAAGCTTTCAGAAGAAAAGCAGGAGGAACTAATGGAACCATGAGAGGTAAAACGTGTATACTGATCATTCGGGATATCATACCTGATAATTAAATAAGCATTTAAAGCTAATGAAAGTGGTTTGAACCAGCAATGTTTAGACATGCTTGCTGCAGTGATGGCAGTCGAGTAGATGCTACAGAAGATGCTACTCCCATGTCTCCTCTCATGAAATCATCAAGTATGAGACGATCAACAGTTCGACAAAATCACCTATATTAGTAGAACATTCATAACACGGTTCAAAATAATGACAAATTAAATTAATTCATAACATTTATACATTTCATGCTCCTATTTATTCTTCGCTCTATTTAAGATGCGTTTGTAAATACGCTAATAAGTTGGTACCATCCATTTCATTTTCGAAAATAAAAATGAAGCAATTTGTGTTCATGATGTACGCAACTTTTCAATTTATTTTCTTGTAAAGTTTGTGTGTTCATTGCATGATATATTTTGTACTCAATTTTACAACTTGTTTACCTGATTTTACCTTTCACCACAGAAAACTTTGAGATACCACCTGTCATTGGAGTCGGACTGAGGACTACGGGAGCAGTGGAAGCACGAACAGATGCTGCGACTTGTCTGTCCTTCAAGCAATAAATTTGGCGAGTAGTAGTATTTTTCTTTCCCCTTGCTGTTTCAGCTTTAAACTTCAGTTCATTTGTGCAGCAATTTTGTCCCATTTTCTTCGTTTGTCTTTCTCGATCACCATAAAACTTGTCCCCAGATGCTTTGCAATCGTTTATCGGCAATTTTTTATATCGAAGCAGGTTTGTTCCTATCAGAGCTGAGCTAGCTGTTTTCTCTCCCATATGAGGCAATGAAGTTTCATGATGTTCCTGTCGCAAAGTCAATAAACTCTTTCCTTTCTCTTCAGGAACAACTCCTCCTTCGTAATATTCAGCAAATATGTATGGTCGAGATGCTGAACCTAAGCCATTTTTTGCACTTTCTCCGTGAGCTACGTGCAAGTTAAAAGAGGTGTCCATATTTTTACGTTCTTTTCTCGTCATAAAATGACCGTGCAGATTTACCCTCGAGGATGAGCACACAGAAACACGGTCAGTGTTTTTTTCTGAGCGTACCACATCTCTGCGGCGATCCCTTTTAATGGAGGATTTTGTCCTTCTGATAATATTGGGAAGAGTTTCGCAATGCTTGGTAATATTATTCGTTTGCTGCTTTGAGATCTGCAAAAAAGAACGTTCGTATGCACACTTTACATGCTGAGATGCTGATGCTACCAACACACAGACTTTCACATTTATTTCAACATATATAACAACTTATGAAGCATTCATAAATACAAAGAATATGAATTGGTGAACGTTTTCTCTGCATAAGTATTTTTTCCTTATCAGTTCTTTTTAGTGCGAAACTTGGAACATGTTAAATTGCGAAAATATCCATGCAAAGTTGCATGTCAGTAGTTTTCTTTATGCTTTAAATGCATAATATAAAATTGATAAAATAAGTAAATTTTTTGGTTACACTTTTCTCAGAAAGGTGGTTCAAGTCAAACCAATGCTCAAGTAATATATTTTTCCATTCTCGAATATTAGTTGTCTTAAGATCCAAACCATCCGGTTTCCCACCGAGCCCACGTATGAAATCGTCAATATCCGTTTGTGTAACAGCTTCTATGCCTTCTATTTCCTCCAAAGCCTTCAAAGTTTTCTCGAGCTCATGGTCATATTGATCCTCTGATAATATATTGTCCATAGCTTTTCCAAACGTAATGGGCTGACTAGGATCATCGCCATAGCCTTTAGGAAACGTTTTTTCTATTTGACAAGATAAAAAGCAGTTTAAATCAATAAGGATTTGCAGGTGAAGTACTTTTCAACTGTATTCAATTTTCTGAAAAGGGCTGTGTATAAGTACATGGTTCTAAGTTTTTGTTGAAATTGGAATTACTTTCTTCACCTTTAAGTTGACAAAGTACTAGACGCGCACGTACAGCACCATCATCATCACTATCATCATGGTCATCAGAAAACGCCAGTTTCCCATCACGTGAAATCTCTGCTAAAGTTAACTTGTTATCGTCGTTTATTGACATTGAGTTGGCTATTTGGAAATGGGGCAGAATTTCATCGAATGACCATTTCTTTACAAACGGTTCTAGCTCACATAGAATCTTGGCATCTTTTATGATTTGTTCGAATTGCTGCTTAATCATATTTTTTTCTAGTTTATTGCCCGGGATTTCTCGTCTTGACTTATTTCATATGATGTAATCCAAAATCCAATCGTACGTTATATTATGCTTTTAGAGCTACAAGAGCAATTTACTATTTCCTACTAACCAATATCAATGAGAGTTGTCATCTTTTTTTCGTTACCAACTTTCTCAGAAGCCTGTCCACGGATTGCTTTGTGCCTTGATTTTGTTCAAAATCGTGTACAATGTAGTATGTAGTCAAGAGTTCCTATGCCATTTGAGAATGTTTTTTTTTGCAAACCATGGCCATTGCCTACCCCACTCTACCACACTCCATCGCCACCACATGCACGAGTATATGAAAGGAAATGAAAGTTGTTTACTGCTAGAGCAGCATTCGTGAGCAAACATTTTGAGACTTTATTTTTTATTAATACAACATTGAGCATCAAACTTGGATATTTACTGATTTTGGAAAGTTTTACTCCAACTTGACGTTAGTGAAGTGTCTGCAATAGTAACGATCAACAAGTCGCTTTAAAAACGTAATAATATTGGCATGAATACATCAAGGTATGATGAAAAGGCAGGTCTTCAGCTTTATCCCATGGCAAGAGTAAACAGTGGCCTATCACTAGCTTTGACGGTTATTTCTTCACCCTTAACTTGTTCCCCATCAACTGTTAGACATCCCTCAATCCCACTTTCACAACGAATAGTAAACTCCTTTACTTTAACGTATTTCACCGGTTGTACATTAAGATGTTGCCCTTGATCTGCACGTACAAAATGCATCATTTCACCAAAGATAATAAGATTACTTGCATTTTATTACATTACTATTAAGCAAACACTACAAAGTACCACTAGCACTATGTATTTTCTTACCCCTGATCAATTCAGCTAGGAACTTTGCAGTTGCAAGTCTTCCAGTATTGCTTGGTAGATATGTCAAATGAATAGTAGAGTCAAATGGCTCTGCATCAGGTGCGAACAACATGTCGGATCCAATGTGCGATTGACAGGCGGAATATACACTAACAAAGTCATCATTAACTATCACTCGACTGCTAATGGATCCCTTGGCATCAAGAGGCACGTATGACAGCTCCGCTTTGTAACGACGTAGTTGGAAAAGTCGTATGAAAGACCAGATTACGAATCGAATTTCGCCAATGTACCGTAAGACTTCGCTTTCAATATCAATATCCGAGAGCAGTCCCCAACCCACTGATAAAAACGAGTAGAATGTTCTCGTGTCAAGAGAAACCTCAGTCTATAAATCATTCATAATAGCAGACAGTTATGGATACTACTACTGGATTTTACATTCTTCTGGGAAAAATAAAAAGGGCAATTCTTTTTACAAATTATTTCTACATAAAAGCTTTCACAAAAGTAACGAACCAGATTTACGGGAGCAATACATCCTCGCGCAACGGAAAGGGTAGAATACAACACTGGATTATCTCGGTATTCTTTCGATACCCCATAGTACGCTGCTATAGTACGAGCTAAGCCGTTTCCTGAACCTGTTGCAATAACTCCAATTGGAATCTGTCAGTTATAGCAAAAACATACTTTTTAAAGGTTTTATGTTCATAGCTTCCAGCAACGAAACAAACAGAAAATCTATCCATTATTTCCTTCACAAACAAAACATACGTCAGCAATTTTTTCCGAATCCGCTCTGGTCCTGATTCCATTCACAATTTCGTTGAGAAGACCATCCCCTCCAATGGAAATAATACCGTCGACATGGGATAGATCATATTTTTTAATAATATTACTAGCATGGCCAGCAAATTCAGTTGTCACAAGCTGTGTTTTAATGCCACAATCGACAAATACTGGGGAAATCCGCTCCTTTTGTTTGAAACAACAAAATTTGAAGGATTAAAAAAATGTGAGATAATTCTCCAAAACACTCAACAGCGGAAAAAACTTTATATATACATAGGCGATAGAGGACTAAACATACCTGGAACAGCGAGACACCTTTCCCTTGTCCACTGACTGGATTGATTATCACCAAAAACTGACGTTCAAATAGCAGAGTTTTGAACAATGAAAATGTTTCTTCGTAGAAATCCAAATTTAAATCCTTACAATTATTGCTATCACCAGTCGCTGAATGAACATCATTGTTTAGGGTTGTGTCATTGCTGCTGTTCCTGTTTGACCTCAATTGCAGAAATGCCTGTTCGATTTTATCCTGAAGGAATGCTCCCTCCTTGAATGAGTTTTGCAGCTCATGATAATGCAAATTCGGAAACTTTGCACTAACCAGCTTCCCAATTTCCAACACCCATTTCCTGGCTACATCCAAATTTCCTTCATACGAATGTATGGACTCGTTGATTTCAAATACCCTTGCAACTCGGGTTCTACCGCTGCTTTCCTCATTTGTATAAAATATTATACATACGTATACAGTAGGAAGCGATGGTTCTTCACTGTCTTTCTGGACAATGTGAAGCCCGAAAATGTCTTTTATATCGTATCGCTCTTGGTCAATGTCACAGTCGCTTTCGTTGTCCTCGCACTCCTCCAAGACTAACTCAGATGGTGTGAGAAATACTTTGCATTTCACAGGTGTACATGTTGGATAATGAACAGTGAAGATATCTTCGCGGAGGATCACTTCATTGTCGTTTTCCATGTCATCCATGATGCTGTGAGCAAAAAGATGAGTTTGCTTTATTAAAAATTGAATATTATGCTGATGATAAAGTTTACAAATTTGAAAGTACAAATTTGAAACTATAATAAAGGATGAATGACAAGTTAAAACCAATACATGAATAGCCTTTCTAACTGTGTCTACCTACATGTGTAGAAGAACAGGTGTCAGGTGAATTTCCAGAAAATTTGAATGATACGAAACTTTCCTTTTAATAATTCCAATTCAAGTCCAGTATATTTTCAACTGCTCTGATAGATGCTTTAAGAATTACTGTTTGTGTTAGCTATTACTGCGCATTCTAGACTCTTATTATTAACTATTACCAAAAATGTTGAAACTATCCCTGACAAAAAACTTTGAATTTCTACTGTAAAGTGGAAATAAAATTGAGAACAATGACCCAATTCAAAGAGAAAAAAATACGAAAAAACTATCACCTAACTGCAGAATCACCATCACTTCAAGTTCTGTTAACCACAATTGAGTGCATGACACTTAACAAATTATGCTGCATGCTGTAGTATGCGTTTACTCATAAATCGTTCGCTCCCAAAGGTCGAAAAACGCAACAGTGCAGTAGTCGCGTCGCGGGACCAATAATGTGCTCAAGTCATCATACCATTTTTACTAAAAGTAAGAGTGTAAATACAACTGAAGATTTGGTCGTCGCCTTCACTGGTCATCATTTGTCATTAACTTGATTTAAGATTATAAATTTGTAACGGTTGTAGCAAAAACCCACGTGCTAATTGGTCAGTTTTGGCCGACAATTGGATTTGGCTGATTTCCTCAATGAAAGAATCAGTTTGCTTTGTTGCGCGACATGCGTTATGTGTAGTGGCAGTGTTTTGCATTTACAATTTTACATACAGATGCATATTTGTTTTCGCAAAAAGGGTTGCAGTTGCATTGACTTACTTACTACTTTACTTTCACATGAAGAACAAGGACAAACGCTGATGAAACTACTTATATAACTGACCATTGAAATTAATTTAGATTTGCGTTGGATAATACATGTTAACTGTTTTTACGCACGAATATTGCAACACCTCGCATTAGCATGTGTGGCATGACATACAAAAACATAATCACTCGTGTTTGCTATAATGCAAAAAAATGTGAGCAAGCGAGGAAAAGACGGAGCGAGAGCTTTGTTGGTCGTAGACTACACCTTGATTGTAACTTGCAGAGTTCACAATCCTCATACGCCACGCAAGAATAACACCTATCTAGTAAAGATACATTGGAGACATGCATTGGAGAAATAGAAAAATTATATTTTCGCATAATGATCTACATAGGTATGGTATGTGTGCTATAAAAATGGATTCTTGTCTATATCGTAGATAACAACTACAACTCTAGCAGCTGTATATTCCAAGGTTGTAGAAATTATCATTGCAATAATATTATGTAGATTTGACAATAATTTTTGCATGTTTTTGAACATGTATACTTACCCACGTTATATTTTCGACATCACTTTGGTTTTTCTTACATACACAACCTCTTGTTCATGTGATATGATTACATGCGTTTATCACTTCCGATTAAGTAGTAGGATCACTTTTGCTCCTAGTAGAGAAAAGGATGCACTTTGAATATTTTCAAATACACTCGTGCACACGAGCGAGCTAATCAGCCGAATTACAAAAAAGAAATATTCTCGAGATCAGCCGTTAGTAGACGTCAAATGTCAAATAATATAGTGGTTGACTAACGACTGTTTTCGAAAATCCTTATAAACAATAACTGATTTACCTTTTAGTTTCTTCAACTTCGACAATTGATTATGGTGCCAAATCCATAAACACGCTCAACGCACTACACACTAATACACACACGCGCACATGTACACATAAAATGAAAGAGAATGTGGCATTGCATTGGCACTACATGTTGCATATCTCACAGATTAGGTGAGAGATTCAGTATTAGTTGCTATTTAACCATATTTACACATCTTTTGCTTGTACAAAATTTAATCCAACTAACGAACTATGAACTTGTTCTGTTTCAAAATGTCAA
Organism: Willowsia buskii; assembly: GCA_034700685.1. Taxonomy (NCBI): domain Eukaryota; kingdom Metazoa; phylum Arthropoda; class Collembola; order Entomobryomorpha; family Entomobryidae; genus Willowsia; species Willowsia buskii. The sequence goes on from JAQIXW010004181.1 coordinate 11,504, forward strand.
GTATTGCATGCAGCTGAAATTGGTTTGTAATGGCAATAAAGCTCTACTGGTAGGTGGTTAAACGTAAACTTATTCCTTAGTATTTTCAAAAGCGTACGAAAAACTCGGGAACAGTGCACCTGTATACTCAAAAACAATTTATTTTCGACTAAGCTGATCATCACCAATTCACCACCGTCATTTTACATCAAAAATTGCCTTTGCACAAACGAAATCATACATTGGTCATGAAAGTTTTATTTATGTGAGTATGCACGGCACATTTGTACCTACTATGCTTTGACGTATGTATTTACATAGTACATATTGTAGAGAGATAGCATGTCAGCCAAACCGGCGGATGATGATCCAAGGTTTCCAATGTTCTGGTCTAGCTAAACAACCAAGCTGGAAAAAAACTCGTTCTTGCTTGCTACTTAAATGGTATTTAGTAGTGATAGTAGACAAAAAGCATACAATTTCGAGACCATGCATA
>JAQIXW010004182.1:0-11973 GCA_034700685.1 Willowsia buskii
GTCCTAAAATGACCATTTATCGTGCATATTTGCATGCATATTTCTAGAACCTTTCGTGCATATTATCTCCATCTCTGATAATGAGGCTAGTACTCAAGAAATTCACGATATTTAAAATTAAACAACACAATTGTTTCGAAATAACAAATTTAGTCTTTTATTGAACACATGCATAAATATTTGTGAAAGCAAACCAATTGAAAATAAATAAATAAAGGAGAGTATCTAACTGGTGGTCGTTTCACTCTGTCGCTCATTCCACGTTCATTCCAACCAAAAAAAGTACACATGTACACACATTCATATAGGCATTCACTCAAGCATTCATTCAAACAAACCCACTCGCATTCAATAAGCATTCATACCTGCATACATACGCACCATCCATCCAAGATTCACACAAGCAAATACCTATATAAACATTCATACCAAAATACACGCATACAACATTCATACTAACATCCATTTACTCAAAGCATGCATTTTCATTCATTCATCATCCACTCACGCACTCATCCCATCCATACATATAAGCATTCATACAAACAAGCACACAGACATTAATGCATACATTAATTTCTCCAGGTATTCTCACATTCACACACTTTCATACCTGCATTCATACAAACATTCATTGCTTCAGACATTTTCACAATCACACAAGACATTCATTCCCATAGTCATTCAAGCATTCACACGAGACATTCATGCAAACAGCACACAAATATTCAAGCATGCGTCCATCCACTCGCTCTCGTCAAACATACCTGCATGCATTCTCAACCATCATTATCATCAACATCACGCCATCATCCTCACGTATAATTAACAAATGGTATATTGAACTCATTTGTCATTGTAGCAAATCATTTTTGCTGTTTTATTTCACCAACAGGATAAATCTAAAAACACTTATCGTATTGCGAAACTATAGAATATTATGTTTTTATGATGAAGTGGACACCAGTAAAAAAATGACTACACATTAAAATTTATGTATGCTTTAAGTAGTGAACGAACTACAAAGCTGACCCTAACCATATTTTTGGTTGAACTATACTTCTCATTCGTCAAACGGAGTGGATGTGCTTTTACTATTAATCTCAATGATTGATTCATTAAAATTTTATTCTTATCATTGTTTTTGTACTAGGTGACAAATTCTACACAAATTTCTCCTCATACTAAACCAACGCAATGCAAACAAACTAGGAAAAGACGCAAACTGACATGCATATCTTGACTACTTGAAATTTTTTACAGGTTTACCAAAAAAATGGTACTCAATAACTTTGTCATTATACTTATATGAGAAATGGAATTGTAGTCTACAATGAACGCCAACTTATCAGTCATAATTTATGTGATGCACTGATTAGTTATGTAATGGAATTTACTTCCGATTCCGATCTATAAATCACAGAGCAACCTCTTTAAGCAAACGATTAGCTTCTACTCTTACGATGCTGCAGCTTCATGACTGCATGTAAATGTCGGTGATGCTGCGTTTTGTACTTGATCTTGATTGACATTTTAAAACGTTTCTGCACATTGAGAAACTGCTCACCATTTTTACCAAGTTTACTTCACATAACAATGCATATTAATATGTAATAACTGGTTATTATGTGTATTCCATTGATTCTTGGTATGGATTCCTTCCAGAAGGACTGTATGCACTTTTTAAATGACAGAAATGCAAATTGTGGCGAGTGAATGAATGTTTTGATGTTTGACTTGAATGGAAGGGTTGATTATCGCCACTAAATGTGTTTATGTGGCAGGATCATCCTTCTACTACCAAAAAAGCCAAAACTCAGTCTTTAATGCGGATATTTAAAAACCACCTTTCCTAAAAAAAGAATTTCGATAAAAGCAACAAGGTGCATTTCAGCACCAAAAGAATAAAAACAAAGAGTAGGAAGTGAATTGTAAGAAGCTGTTTTGCAATTGAATGACCGAGCTCAATATATACAACAATGACCCAGATAACGTAGACATTCCTGTGATGTTACCGAACTCATACATTTGCAAAAATTCCTAGATTTGTTTACACGAAACCAATATTACAGTATGTCTTTTCGAGTGTTTATTTACTCGCATTGAAATCGGCTAGTAGGAAGTAAGAATCTCCTTAAAGGTAAACAGTAACTAACTCTCCGAATTTCGTATAGACTATATCAAAAATATAAGGAGAGATCGTAGCCAGGTTCTTCCATGTTAGAACATGCCAGACATAATATTATTAGAGGAGGTAACACGATACCAAATGCAAGAATGCTACGGAGACAGCTTTTTTAGTCACCCCAGTAAAATCAAGCGACTTTCTCTTACGATTGCGAGAAGAAATAACTCTTTTATGCTCCATCACGGCGAATTATTGCGAGCATCATTGAGCAAGATATAAACCTATATAAACCTAGCTATTCATTTGGAAGAAATGAAAACTCCCATCTTGACAACATCAATCTAATGTACGTGATCTTACAGGTTTCATTATCATACACACTTTAGGTCTTAGTCCTGCTGAAATATTTCGGAACTTTCACCGATAATGTTACTCATTGTATATAACTATACACAGTCTGCAGATTTGTACCTGCCGTCCACACCCACCAACGTTGAAATATGCGTTAAGGCTACCCTGTATTCCCTAATTTACCAGGACAAAATATATACCTTATCATAACTTGCTAACAGCAGAAAAACAAGAAACACTATATGCATCCTATCGGAAAATCTATACTCCATATACTTTCACTCTGTCAGTAATGCATTCCACACCACCTCGCGAAAAAACAGCCATAACGCAAACCTTTTCATGCACACAGCTTCTTGTACCAACTTCACAACTTTCTCCATGTACTAGCTTACAGACAGCAGACTCCTCACAGAGACCAATAAACACTCACCCAGTTACAAGCTCTTCTACTTCCTATCTTCCTACTCACCTACTTTCTCCTACATTTTCAGCCATAAACACGTTTAATGCATCGACAGCAGCACAACAAATATCTGACGAACGATTGAAGTTTCTTGGCTCTTCTACTCAAGCAAATAAAAATTTGCAATTTTATTCCCCTTATCCTCAAATCGACTAACAACCATGGACAGCTTGCTGTCTTGTGAGCAGGCTTGGCTGATTCTAAATTTTAGGGATGGATTACATTCTTGGAATCCTGAACACGGTGTGACACCTCTAATTAAACATATAACTTCTCCAAATACTTTCCTTATTATTTTTTACAATCACGGCAGTATTACCCTTCAAAAAATTTACTAGGATCCGTTTGGAGAACGCCATTTTACAGTAGCCCGTTCGTAATTTTTACGACAGTGAGTTTAAGTGATCTCCATGGTATAGCCCTGCAACCCTACCAACTCATTTTTTAATGCAAAAACTTAATCAGTTGATAATTGAAGCAGTTCATCAATAACTTCTCTATACGTTTCCCAAACAATGTATTCGGATCTGTATGGACCTTCCTGGAATTATTTAAAAGTAGATCACCTTTCCCAAACCCTACATCTATTATAAAGCCAGCTCATACCACTATTTACTATACACATCACTGTCATATAAATTTTGGACAACATACACGGAGCCAGCCCCAGAGCTTCTTCTTTCTACTGGTAACTCTGCTTTCTAGGCACCCACTCTCTACGGATGGGCAGTTATAGGCACACACGCAAATAAGCTCGATTTCCCTCAGACAACAAATAAGCAATTGCCCTATTTATCCCAAGAAACGCGGTAAAAAATGCAAAAGACGACAAAAAGAAAAAGACCGAATCTATCGTACTATCTTACTGGGACGGGGTTTTTGACAGACACCTCTTAAACTGCTTTTTCTCTGCTTACGAAAATTTCAAGACATAGTGCGCCGCTTTCTGCAAGATAAGGGAAACCAAAATTCAATTGCACTTAAACTAAATAGTTGAATTTATTCTTTGCCAGTTGGGAAGATTCTTTTCTGCGAAATTCACTGCGATTGAGTTGCTTGTGCCAAATAAACTTTCACTTTGCTTCGGCAGGTTGGGTTGAGGATCACCTGTAACAAAATTTTGATTTTACAAGAGTTATCTTTCACACTATTTCTCCACAAGTATTTATTATTCATCCTCTCTTCTCTCACGTCAAACGAAACGTCTTCTTTGCTGCTATGATGCTTCTTACTGCGGCTACGCAAACACTTTTATATTTACTTTGTGCGTTTGACAAAATCTTATAATACAAAAGTAAAACGTTATTAATAAATTTTTTTTATTTATTAATTTATTTTAGCTACAAAATTTTCTACTATGTATATGCTACGGTAATACTTTATTATATCTCGCAGTCAAAAAATGGCTATGCATAGCCTGTCAGTTATACTATTTGTAGTTACTGTCAATAATTCTTGTCCAGAATAAACTTAATCCATGTCATATAAAATATTATGTGTTAAACGTTTGTTGCTCTATGGGTCATTTGAATCTAAAAGAGCCTTGAGCATAAAACCTCATTATCATTATTATTTTTGCTTTTGTACGGATATCTCAATCACGAGTTCCTTAGTTATCTGGAGCGTATTGACAGGTGCATCCAAACACTGGATGAACAAATTTTCGTTCTACACAACACACGTTCTGACTCGTCATTGAGATTTTGGCAGTCGCCTTTTTTGTAAAAGAAACTATTCTGTATACTAGTGACATGTCAGCAGGGCAAATTGAGACGACAAAAGACAACATCGTCATATTGCACAGTAGCCGGATAACACAGGATAGCACAGTAGTGTATAACGTAAGCACGTCACATGTCATCAATTGAGTAAAAAGCTCATTGTTGTATATTTTGTGAAAAGGGCATTCATTCAAATCCAGATTTTTCGACCATATAAAGCGTCACTTAAAGCAAAGCAAATTAAAAAATAAAATACGCAAGTATAAGAAAATAATATGTGTTCTTTATACATGTATAAATCAAGTTTTGCTTTTTATCTGAGCAAGGAATTGAATTTTAAGCTGCTTCAAGTTTCAGCCGCTGACGTTGCTGATAGTTACGTGGGGAACAACCTTTTACGACTTCAGGCTGCACTTGAGGTGGCAAAACAAAACGCCTAAACTATTTTGTTTTTTGGTAAGAAATAAAGAATATTTTTATTTGAATTATAATCTCAAGAACAAACAGACAGTTATTAGTTATTAAACGTAGTCAATTTCTTGTGAATCTTGAATGTAGATGAACCGAAGGCTCTATTTCCAGTGAAAACGAACACCAAATGTGAAACGAAACTCGAAAACGTTGGTCAACTTTTAATAAATACTGTTTACAATAAAATGTTTCATAAAACGCCAGGTATTTTTGCTCGCAGCTACGAAAAACCCAGCAATTCTGGATGAGGCATTAAGGTATAATTGTAATAATATTTGTAATCGATCATTGCGTAAAATATTATCATAATGTAAAAAGTAAAAAAAGGAGAAGATCGTTTTAGCTGGAGTGGTTTTAAAGCCGGAGAATGGAGTGTCCCGTATGCGTACCAATGTCCTTTCCCGAGGATCGGATTACTATTCTCAAAAACTTTTTAAAAGTCAGCTTGCCAGTAGCACTACCTTTAATGAAACAGACTGGAAAATTCTTGCTCTTCATACCTCTGGGTAGCTAATGTTAGCATAGGTCTCCTTTTAAATATGCCTTAATTTTATGGATGCGCTCAAATCTTCTAATGATGGCAGACTTTAGATTGACTGTTTACTGACTACTCAACAATTTCACGCCAGCGGATCTTAAAATTTTATCAAGAAATGTTGGGCTTGTACTTTTCTTTAAAGCCAATATTAGCCAATACTTTTAGCTAGTAAGCACCCCTATCCATGAAGGAAAAAAAGGCTTGCTACAGTGCCTGTTCAAAAAACGACCCTGGGTCAATATTTAAGGGGCAGCTTACGCACTTGCCACCCGACCAATTTATTCATCGTCCCGTAATGGCGAAAGGTGTTAATCAGTAAAAAATAGCTTACTTGTTTAATCCAACAGTTTCATAATTTTACCAACAGTGAGCAGGCAGTGGTGGTCTACTGGCCTAGGTGCCTGAAGGTAGACGGTGAGGTGAATGCGGTATTGGGGTTCGATTCCGACCGGGATCGAATCCAATAAGTACTATATTACGGTTTTTTTCCCATAATTTCGGGTATATAGCGTTGTTAACATCAAGTTGCTTTCATAATATGGGTTTTTTTCCTAATATCTCACGCCTGCTGCGAGCATTGCACTACTTCGGCTCATAGTTAAGTATCTATCAATATGTAATGAATGGTAACGGAATAATAAAGACGGATATGGCTGTGGCCGCGAATCTGTCCAGGAGCTGATTACTCCTACAATTCCTTCTTCTTTTCTAATTTTACCAACATGATTGAAACTGCTAGAAGACAAAGGCCCATAGTAGAGCAGCAGTGAGGAAGGTCCTGCAAAGACATGCATCAAATACAATGAACAACAGGGAGACTTAACTCAGGAATTAGGTGTAAATCGATAATAAAGTTGACTCATCCATTAGCTTCGAACGAGCAAAAATAGAAATGAGCAAAAGAAATGTTTGTCTTGATATCGACCCTGAAATTTTGCCGCCCCTTGAAAGCCAAAAGCCAAAGTTGATAAGAAGAAAAGCAGTAAATTGAAAAAATTCCTTTAGGCCGGATTTGGAACCGTGAAAGCGGATATTCCATGTGCTACTAAGAAGAATTCGCCTCGCGTTCTTGAGAATTAAGGGCTGTCTTGAGACCCAACTCACGTTGACCCAAGTAGACCAGTTAGTGAATTGTAAAGTGCAGTGTGGTAAATAAATGAACAGGGAATACTTGCTTGTTTCACAGAAAATCTACAGATTTTAACAATTATCCATTGCTGTCTCGACTCTGACAAGAAAGTAAGAATTCTCGTTTTTGCGTCACTGCCTTTTGGGCCCTAAAGATGGTCCATGCTCCACTGTTGCACGTTAACCGAAGGCATTCTCCGTTAACGAAAAAATAAAACCAGCCCGTTTTGCGCTGGAATGAAGTATAGTTATTTCTGCACTGCAGTTGTCAAGTTGAACTCCTTTCTGAATCTTCTCGGGTGGATGAAAAAATAATGATTCATCAATCGCCTCAAACATTTCATTTCGAGGTTTAGTTTAAGTTAAATGGTGTGAAACAATGAATTAAGATAAATTATCTTGAGTGAGATTAGGTTTGTTACAAACGTGCAATTTGAATCCAATTACAAAGTACAAATATGGAGAGACTCCAACGGCAGCTTTGCTCGTTTTTAGATTTTTTGATTTTTAGATTTGTATTTTACAGGTAAAAATTACACGACCCAGAGTAATGCAGGTAGGATTATGATAGAAGGGAATACACACACATGCAATCAAAACATTACCTTTTCACGAATGCATTATATTAGTCAACGGATCTTTTTTTATTTTATGATATAAAAAGTTGCAGGTAGAGTCCAGAGCTGGAGCTGCACATTGCACTTTTCCTTTGCTTTTTCTTTCATTCCTTCCCCAAAGCCCAAGACGCAGAAAACGTCAATAATACTGAAATACCGCCAACTCAAAAGCATTTCGAAACAAGGGCATCCTAAAGTCGGTTTAGGTTTAAAATAAATATTCTCGTTTAATTTTTTTATGCTTTAAGTAAAATAAAATACATTTTTACAGTACTGTACTATGCAATAAACCATTTGAATGTATTTAGCAATTATGTGAAGTCCTTGTACCTTCACAATACTTTTGAAGCGTTGGGTAGTATACAAGATTTTCAAGTACTGGTTGTTCAGCACTCACTATGTAACAGACTATTTTCCAGCAAAAAGTTTAGCAAAATGAAAAATCTACTGGTCGACGAAAGCAAAAGTAAACTGCATACATAATTTTAACTATGCTGTTTATTAGGAATTAATTTGTTTGCTCTAGGTTGGTTAAAATTTAAAATTTATAGCAAAGCGCCTTTTCATAATTGTTTTTTGTGTTCAGGGTGCATTTTCATGTAATAAGAAAACTCCACCATATCATTTCTTTTGGTCAAGTTTCTCTATGCAAGCTGCCGTTAGCTTACTAAGGATATCAGAGTAGGATTGTTCTGTTTATGTAGCACCTTTACAGAAAACATATAGCAAAGCTCAAATCCGGTCCCAATAAACGAGGATTATAATCATGCAAAAGCATTCGCAGTTGTAGATCGTCCGGATTTAAACATGTTTTCAAGTGATGGACTATCATTACGGAATCAGCAACACCATTGACGAATAGTTCATTAAACTTACACTGGATTGACACCATTTTCAAAAAGTTCATTTCTAATTAAGGGGGAAGAAGAACCCTTCGAAAAATATAGCGTCATTTACTGCGCAAGAATTTCTCTAGCAGTGTAAAACATGATCAGTTCTAGCTCTGCAAAGCCAGCGCCTACTGCTAAGAGCAACCAGTCATTCAAAAGCTCTTCCTTTTTTCTAAAAAAGAATATGCAGATCTGAAAAAATGAAGCTGTCGTCTTTGAGATATACGCCATCAAAAACAGGGCAACTATTATGAAAATACCTTCGTAAACATGTTTCATGCATTTTGATTGCAGAGGTTGCCGGTTTTGAATTGCACAATAGTCTAAGATATTTCATCACTCACTGTTTGTCGATTTTGTAACAGAAATAGTTCTCTATAAAATTCAAGAAAGGAATGCAAGGTTTACAGGAGTATAATAATTCTTGCTTAAATGGTTACTAAGAGATATGGCTCATTATCATTCATTCATACATTACTATAAATCATCGAAGTTAAACGTAATTGTCGGTCAAGATTTGCGACCTCTTTGGTCTTGCCCTCTTCTTTTGCTGGCTATCTTGTGGAAACGGAGAAATGCCGCAATCCAAACGTGAATACTTGGAACGAACAAATGCAACCGTGTATTGAGCCATTTAGGCAGATCTTGTGTTAAAATTACACAAAAATGGGAACAATTAATGGATTAACCTGTGTAAATAAGTAGGTGCGTAATGTCTTTTGATATAATATTTCAAAATGGATGTGCAACATGCTGAAGTCATTGGGAAGAAGACTGGACGACATTCACTGCTAACATTTAAGCGTCTGGAGATAATTCATTCGTGAATGACACACCAGATAGCAATTTCAAATCTTCGGAAACATGCCATCCAATGAAAATATTCAAAACAACTCCACATTCTTGTTTCGTCAGGGTCAACTGCCAACTAGAAGGATTATTCTCGAACACTCAAATTTACTCGGACTATCACCTTCTGGCGTTATTTGAGCCGGAGCTTAGATCCAAATCCAGTGTTCTTCATGGAAAGCTCCAGTACTGGAACAGCCAACCTGGGTCAACCTCCACACGTGCTCCTTCTTGGGCTTGACTCGCACGAGACAATACGTCATATTTTAGAACTGGAAGAATACAATTGACATGGTACTAATCAAAGTGCCAAAAACCTCTTGCTTCCTCCGAGATGCTGTGAGGAAGCCAAAATCCTTTTCCAGCACTGTGCGCGTGCTGCTCCAATCGAATTCCAAAACAACGAAGTGATTCTGAAAGCGACTGAAGATATACTTGACGAAATCAGTTAGTGGTTATCTAACCCGCGCTGTGTTAATTTAAATATTGACACCAGTGTTGCATCAGCCGCGATCTATTTCCAGTCCCCTCGAAGCACCAAGATAACTGCTGATGACATTTTTGCATGGAAAAGCAGACGTTTTGTGGGGGTGAGAGCAACCCCGACAGGTTTAGAAACAGAGGCAATGCTAAAATAAAGCAGTAGCTCCGGCAAGTTTAAAACCATCGATTCCCTTCGGACAGGCAATGTCGCTAAGTAGAGAGTGCAAGACCGACTTTTTAGTCGATAATTGGCTTTTATGGTTGGGGTTTCAATAAAGACTCAATTACAAATTTTAATAATATTTTTCTTAAATAAGTTACTCTTCTTTGTGATCAAACTGATGGTTGAAAATTTGATTTCAAAATGTAGTTGTCTGTAGATAGGTTTGGATCTAAGTTACAAAAAATGCGAATCGATCTATCCACAACCTCTCTAAAACTATAGTGACTACTGTACTATATTTTTCACTCTCTTGGCTTGCACATCAATATTATTAAATTTTTATTGAAGTGGGTTTCTTGTACTCAAGATAGATAAGTCCTTCCAAAAAAATATCTGTAATGTCGAGTCGAGTGAAAGAATTGTTTCTTGCCAAGAAGATCTCAATCATGACTGTGTACGAAGGGACTTTCCAACACATTTTATTGATTTGGAATAGTGTGATGAGATTTTCTGGCCACGAAGCACCACACTTCCACATAGAGCAGAAACTGATCATTTAAAAGTCAAATTTGGATTTCCAACAGGCTCCCTTCTTCCTACTTTTCCAACTTTCGGAACACACGCAAATGACCTGGTAACGTCGGTTATTTCTCTTCTGACCAGATTTTATTCGGAAATGAAAGTCTTCCCGTGGACCCCGTACAGGAATTCAGTTATGAGAATGAGAAAGAACGGAGATGCCAATGCAATGGAATGATACGCAACTCAGCATTATTGATGCAATCCCAGGTGCCTGGAGGTGTTTCTGGTGGAGCCTCCACCTGTTCCAATGAATAAGTCTTGCGTACAGAGACCATGCAAGGCCCTCTCAAAACCCAGAAAAATCGATGTTTTTGTTCCATCGGTTTTGGTGTGGATACACTGGAAATTCATCTTCACGAGCTGGACGCACTGATAGAAAAGTTTCTTCTTGTTTAATCAATTTACTGGGTTATACATTAATAGCCAAAGCTACGGAGCAAGATTTGAAATTTTTCTTTTCTCCCCCACCCACCTCCCAGGACTTAGTTCCGGTGAGAGACACACATCGATTTCCACCATCAGCTTCAGAAGCAAATGCTTACATAATTGGTGGACAATTTGCGGTGTAGCATTTCCTTCCACTTAAAAGTCGAACATGTGCGAAATTTTAAATGTCTAACTTAAAATGTTAAATTCCTCTGAACACTTCGTTGTTCACGCTGGGAAATTCCGAGAGGTGCTCCGATGAGGAATCCAACTTGACCTCGTTTCTTCCGGCTGCTGGAGTTTCAAACCTTCAAAATTCGGTAAAAAATCAATGCAACTTTGTAAATTCACAAGCGGTGTCGCTGATGTAAACGGGTTTGATTAAGTTTCAAACAGGAGTACAAAAAATCATGTTTTAAACAGCATTGCATTGTTTAATTTATCTTACCTAAATTGTTTTGAGAACATTTACAATATTTACAAAACAGAAACACCTTAAATAATTCAAATACAAGAAGCATAAAACTTTAACCGAAACGTAAGTCGTTTGGTAAAGTGTGATAATTTCAAAACCTAATATAAAACATGAAATGCAAGTTTAAAGAAAAATTTTCATTCATCAACAAATGGTGACTTGCAAAAAAGGTAAAGTGGGGTTTTCAATCTTGAATTTCGTCATGCATTTTTCTATCCTAACAAATGTTTCGTACATCCTTTTTATATTTCTCCTGTGTGGCTGCATAAATGGGATTCCATTCTATCTTCTCTTATCATCTTCATGCAGAACAAACACTCGGATCTTCCTATACAAGTCATGAAATTGAAAATTGACATATTTATTGCTTCACCCAAAAAATATTACGGATATACTCTGCTTACCAAAGTGTGTTCGCAAATGAGTGTACAGATTGCTCATCTGAGAAAACCGTTTGTTGCAAATCGAACACTTTTCAGGCTTTTCCATAGTGTGCACTCGAAGATGTTCGTCTCGATGAGATGCCCGGCTGAATGTCTTTTTACACAATTGGCATTTGAAAGGTCGTTCACCAGTGTGAGTTCTTTGATGCGTTTTGAGATCGGCCGTACTGCTGCACCGTTTCCCACATTCTTCACATTTATGTCGATCGGAATGGATCAGCTTGTGCCCTCGTAATGAGTAT
>JAQIXW010004183.1:0-11972 GCA_034700685.1 Willowsia buskii
TCATCATCTTCACTCATATTTTAAGTCTTCGTTTGTTGAAACTCATTTGGTTGTTCCAATTCTATAAGTCTAACTTAGCGGAAGCAACAGGATAGCCAGAAAGATTTTCATACAAAGTAGCGAAAAGCGCATGACGAACGTTCTCAATAATAGTACCCACGTTTCACTCCCACTTGTAGAAGTATTACCACGAATAACATGTTTAAAAACCAAATCACGTGCACTTAACTTCCACTTTACGAACAATTTTATATATGCTTCGAATTAACAATCTAAAATGCAAAATCTTACATGATGCTATACGGTAGAATACAAGGAGACTAGAAGACTAGTTGAGTAACAAATTACTTAATTGTGATTTCTTTTTTCATCAAGGATGTTTTATTGAAACGATTAATTCTTTAAGTATCAAAATAACCATAAAAATCGTCTCATAAAAGTAAATCAGTGGAAACTGGAGAATTTTCTTACGATAGAGAGTGGTGCAACACTTACTTGACTCCTGAAGAAAGCTCTTTACACTAAAGCTTGCTTGGTTTGTTCATCTTAGCACATTCTTTTCTTTTTGCTCCTAAGTTGTTTGTAAAGTGATACATGCATGAACATGATCAATATGATCATAATATCATACAGACAAAAGGGGAATTTTTTATATTTTTAAAGCAAATGTGTTCAGCGTGCATAGATAAACACACCGCTTCCTGCACCTGCTCCTTCACATTCCTACCTGTTTATTATTTCTGTTCACTGGAATTTGTTGCTTTAAAATAATATATGTACATATTACATACGTGCGTCCTCATATCAAACAAGTCCTTATTCAAATGCACGTTTTCCCATTTCCATTGATTTTACACATAGGTACCTAGATGAGTTCGTAAGGCCGTCCTCACCCTTTATATTATCTCAACCTGCCTGCCAGTCATAATGATCAGTATCATCATCGCTAAAAGAATCAATGCATGTAGGTATGCACGTATCATCACAGGTATGCAATTGTTTATAATGTTTTTAACATATACTTACATGGATGGAAAAACAGGTACCAGTCCAAGAAAGGCTCGGCGTGTGAAACGTTTTTCCTTTTGTGCTTTTGTGGTAGCACCCGGCAAGATATATGTATACCTATACACACTCAATTAAAGCTGAATTCTTTTAGACCGACGACCAAGATAATAAAGTTCCGGCTGCTGCTTCTACTGACGAGATAATTCAAGGTATGGATGTCTATATATTTCCATGTAAAGCTAAATTGTCGTCATTCGGGTAAATAAAGTTGCTAGACTTGCTCATCTTCTCAATTTCACGCTTGTTCACTCAACTAAAATCTATAAACATCTCTTCTATTTATAAGATCTCATATCATTCTGTTTTCTATGCATTTAGGTGGGTTATGAATATGGAAACATTTCTTATTTGACTGGAAATGAGCTAACTAAGCTAAAATGCATGTGAAGACACCTTTACGCTGAAGAATACGTAATAAGTTGTAATAGATTAAAATACCTACAAGTTGGGTTGGATATTTGGATAATTTAGACGAAAAAAAATGCTCTGAATTTATAGGTTAACACTTATCAAATTTTTAACATTTTTGAAGAATCGAAGGTCAAAGTAGTATGGTATTTGCAATAGTTTGACTATATAGTATTAGTGCACGTTTGTATGCAACGATTATATTGGCAGAATTCCTAGGTAGCGTCTTACCCCAGAATATATTTGTCATTAATAAGCTGACCACTTCTATGATGAGTATCTATAAGTTCATACTTGACAAATATTTCTGACTTCAATAACTTTTCTGAAACGAATGAGTTCTCTTTTTGACTGTGAATAATATGTGATTATTCATTTTTATATTTCAAAGTGTAATGTATGAACAATATTGAGAGCAAAAATATTATTTAGAACATATATTATTTGTCTATGAACTGTGTATTTGATAAAACACGATTGATGCTCATGTAACTACATATTATTGTGCCAGCACACTTTGTTATGCCTTCCTATATTAATAAAAACCTAATCTTATAGTAAATGTGACTGACATGATCATATAACATATTGACCTTGAATAAGGGAAAAACTTAGAAAAGTCCATTTTATAAGTTGTAGTTGGTAGCAGATAAGTTTTTTCAGCTACCGACGGAACGGACGGACGATGAAAGGAACGTATTGACAACATCGGGCCATCCTTGGATTTGGATTGGTTTCACAGAAAATCTTAGCCCATTTGTGCTGTGATCATTAAAATACTCAATGTTTACACAAGTGAAAAGTTAAAGGTACATGTTGAAATACATTTTATGAATGACTAAAATGCACACAGCTTTAAGGAAATAATTCCATAAAAATATGGTATTATATAGGTACCTTACATTTACATCATCCAAGGCCAGGAACATATTTCTGGCTCATCTCGATTGTTTACGCACCATCAGCATCAACGCTCATTATCTAACTTAAGAAATGACAGAACGTTTGTCTATTTTTGTTTTAAAGTCTTCGAGTTGTAGACATGTGGTAGTCGATTTTTTGATGATGTTGAAAGATGTTCGGTCCACAACTCATTTTTTATAATAATACGCTACCATCATAAAGTGACTTCTGAGAAAGGTTATCCCATTGAAATGAATTGCCTATGTTGAATATATTTCGTCTTCCTAGAGAAACTGGGAAGATGCACAAAGACGTGCGGACTCCCTCTTTGTTTGCCCAATGATAGCATGATGTATGTACTTACATGACTGTGACAAAGACCATTTTAATGCATTTATTTATTAACTCTGGTTAAATTTTCGGGAAAATATGAAGGTTGCATAATATTTGCTTTGTAAAGCTCAATGAGTTCAATTAACTTTAAGGACCGTTTTTTAGAATGCGGACGGATTGAAATCAAATGAATTTTGGGAAATTGATGAATATATATATTAACTGATACATATTTCGGAATTAAAGACAAAGCCTGTTTATATATCTGTTTCAAAAGAAATTTTATTATCTTTTCGAATACCATTAATTTCATTGCTTGAAACAACAGTACCTTGATACATTTGAATCTTAAATCATACACTTATCACTATTATACAAGATAGCACAGAGAGTGAAAGTACTTGCTCATTGAGATACCTTATCTTACTTTATAAATCTTATACTAATACAGTATTTTACCTACATATCGAATAATTTAATTTACTTGAAATAAAAAATTATTGAACAGTAACAAATGAATACTTTCGTTATTATGATAAACGCAGAGTATATAGTTGCGACCATATTTCTTTACCCAGTATGTACACTTTGTTAACATTAATTCGATCAACTTGAAGTCGCCAACGTGTATATTATAGAATGTGTCCATACATGCAATTAAACTGTAATATAAAGGCAGTGTTGAATAAAAACTAATGTCACACGTAAAAAAGAGTACTTTCGGGGTTTGCTCATCGGCAATACTGTATCGAACAAGAATTAACTTCAAATCTCTGAACAGCTCTACAAACATTTAGCTGTAGATAGATATAATGATCAAGTTAGCTAATAATAAGTACATGCAAAAACGCTCCCAAAAGTAAACTTTACTGGTGTTCACCGGTGTACTGGCCATCTATTGAATTAGGATTACATCAATAGCACTGATGACTCACCAGTCCTTAAGTATAAAAATACAGGAGAGGAAGTAGTAGCTAACACATTGAACATTGTTCTTTCAGCGCGTTTTTGTTGCTTGTAATGTAGTAATGTAGCATTCGTTTTTACGTCACTCAAGGTAGATTAGGGAAAATAAATTGCATGCTTAGCTGATAACAATACATTATACCCTCATTTACATGATGCAATTACGACACAGAAATTAATTGTTATTACTTTGAACAATTTTACCTCAAACATTATTGTTGTCTTTTCTAATCTCGTCATCTACGCATAGTTCTTAAATTTCAATCCTAAAAATAAGCATGTCATGTATGCGTGCGTTGATAAATTAAAATCGTCACATTTCACAATCTTAGTCGACAACCTTTTCATCCTAGAATTAGATCCGATCATCTAGACAAAGAGTAAAAGTACACCATGTTACTCTGACATGAGATATTAATGGTGCAGGTACACACTCCCTTCAATATAAATTTGCAGAATGTACATACACAATCAAGGAAACATTTAAAATTGACTCGCTGGGGCTAATATTGTTGTGGCAAGCGTTGGTATCATCAGCGTCATATTATATGGTAGTGCAGCGAAATAAATGTATATTTTGTCCTTTGACTGGTTCAGCAATTTCGTCCTAAATGACTGTATAAAATTTTGGCGATTTATTTGGGACAGCTTGTAGAAAACAGCTACAAATGGCAATCATATAACTTACTGATATATTCTTTAATGTCAAACCTACTTTATGCTTTGATATAAGAAGACTGTATGAAATGTAGGAGAATTGAAATATGTATGGATGATATAATTGTGAGAAATTAAAATTCTTGCTTTGTGATTTTTTATGACAACATATATGTGACGCGTGTGTTTCTGCAAGTACTTTTCTACAAAGTTTTCCAGCGAAGTTTATTTAACTTTCTTATTATAATTATTCTATGTATACATACAAACTACATTAGTCAATAAACAACAAATCGTTTGCTAATACTAAGTATGGTACTTCATTTACCATAAGTGTCAATCTTAAATAATGTTTATATATTTACGTACGCCAAAATTAGAGGTCATAGGTTTCCAGAGGTAAAAATATACACAAAAGTGTGTTTTCTTTTGGTACGAACCTTTACAGGTATCTACTATGAAACTCGTTACAAATAAACTAAAGTCGAGAGAAAATGTTTCTAAACGGAGTTATTAAAGTAGGCATATGTATATTATCTATTATTTGTAAATAGGTAAGTATATGTATGTAATATGTAAGCATTGTATTATGACATGAAGTGACTTTTTTGAATATTTTGATTGATTGCTTGATTTTCACATTAAATACAGTAAAGGAAATAAAAAATATCGAATCTTTTCGGCAAGTGACACCATGTATTTTTTTAATATAAAATTAACACTATATTGTTTCTATTTTTAGTTTGTTTTATAAACGAACTAGTAAACCGTAACTGTCATTATAATATACAAATACTTAAAAACTACTTTGAACTTACAAATCGAAGGAGGGCGGCCTTCAGATCAATTCCTTCTTGAAAATACTATCTACATTCTAGATGGATTCATTCCAATGTTTACTCCGCTGATTTATTACAATTATATATTGTAGTAATCATATTTTCTAAGCACATTTTCTAATCTTCAAAAACCTTAATTAATAAGTATGAACAGAATATGGTAAACTAAAATGTAATACAATACAAGATCGGTATATATATTTTATATTATCCATAATACCACAAAATTATCATGGATAAAATTTTTACGTAAACGGTGGTTTATACTCTTTCGATAGCCAAAGAAATCTTTCCTTGGTATGGTATATCTTAAAAGTGTACATAATTATTTTTGTATCTACAGATTTATATACATAAAAGTATTTACAATATATTTACATACACTGTCGTTGTGAAACTCTGTTACTTTGTGCATTGCTTATTCTTAAAATACAGAATCCAGCAACCATGAATCTACTGTAAGTAAATACATGCTATAATATAGCAGCATATTATAACGTTTTCCACTTGATTAAAAGTTTGAAGACAGTTTTAGTCAAATAATGACAGGAGATCATCGGATGCGGATGTTCCGACAGGTGTTGTGGAGTTAATGTTGGAATTGTTACTTTCGCCACTGCTCGGTGGAGTAGCTAATCCGCTTGGTTCTAGGTACGAGAGGAGTTCCATTGGATCTACGCCCGACTCAGGCAATAGCTGTTAAATGTACATAAAAAAAGTTGTTGAATTATGTGGAACTGCTTCAAGGAAATTAGCTCACGAGCAATCTTATGAGCGGTTAAAATACATTTGAACATGCATAGAAGTATTGATTTTTGAAAGGGTTTCTTCTTACATTCAGAGATTCGTTCCCTTCACCATTTATCACAGCTTCTGGATCAAAATTGAGGTCTGACGGGAGGTCGGATGTTGTGTCAGGAATAGCATCACCGTTGTTGCCACCGCAAGTGTTTCCCGGATTGCCCACACTTGGAGGTCCATTCCCACCTGCTGGGGTCAAAGCTTGCTGTCCAGGTGTGTGTGGGGTGTGTGGAGTATTTGGCCCAGTTTGTGGCGTGTGTGGTTGGTTTTGTAGATGGGATCCACAGCCACCACTTTCTCTTGAGGGAGGTGCTGGCATTGGATGATTATTTGGATTGCCACCACCACCGTTACTGTTACAGGTGTTATTGTTGTTATTATTATTATTATTACTGCTACTTCCCCCGCCAACTTGCTCATTTATTGTTTTCTCTATTGAGCTCAGAGGATCCAGAGAATTGACAGAGTCGGCTAGTTGGCTTAGTGGTCCTCCCAACAAGTCAGTTGAGAAATCAAAGGAATTAGATCTGCCCATGTTGTTGCCGCTGTTATTCGATCCAGACGTTATGGATGAGCCATTGTTGCTTCCGCCGTTACTATTATTGTTTCCATATCCCTGCATGAAAGACCCAGAGACAATACTGTTCATGTCTGGGGCAAAAGGACTCATCACAGCCCCTGACGAATCCCACGAACCACCGCCAGACGGTACGGGCAAGTTTCCAGGACTCAAAGATTTTATTTTCTTGCATGAATCCGTTTCATCAAATTCAACCTATCGGATACAAAATTTAAACATGATTTCACACTTGACGAAAAATACATACGATTATAATGAGGTTGAGTTCATTAGCACTCGAACGTTTTTTTTTCTTCAAAATTTGTTTCATGTGTTACGCTATAACTTTATAGCATATACATACATATGTATGTACTCATAATTCTTCAGTACATACATAGCGTACACTGTACAGCATCGCAATGTAATATTTGTAGTTCCAAGTTCCAATCTCGTCGACAAACCCATGTACACTTGTCATTTTACTTGAACAAAGCATATGGCTAAAGAAGTGGGGACATACCTTGCAACCAGGAACATTCTTGGTAGGCTTCCAGTTGGCCGAAGAGTCTATCGTAACCTCGTCAGCATCACTAGAGCCGAGAGCTTGTAAAATACTCCAAATATACTGATCCACCTCAAGCCCTTCGAGCTGAGCAGGTTTGCTGTAACGTAAAGTATAAAAGAGAAAATGGTAAGAAAAACGATTTCGGTAGTAGTGAAATGATATTATTCAGGATGGATGAAAAGGAAATGCTCCCAGTCTTTTTATACTTTGATACTACTTTTTCGTATTAAGTAGCAGGGAATAAATACTGAGAATGAGCGTTTTTAAACTTCTTCGAATATATACAAGAATATATGTTGAGCATTG
This sequence comes from Willowsia buskii, assembly GCA_034700685.1. Taxonomy (NCBI): domain Eukaryota; kingdom Metazoa; phylum Arthropoda; class Collembola; order Entomobryomorpha; family Entomobryidae; genus Willowsia; species Willowsia buskii. The sequence goes on from JAQIXW010004183.1 coordinate 7,409, forward strand.
TATATGTAGGAAAGAAAGAGACACGACGGAGGGTTCCTGTACACGTGCAATATCCCATCATCCTCCGTCCTCGTCTCACTTTTCTACTTGTCCTTTTATAAAGTTGATACGCATCTGAACAAATAGTTTGCATGCATACTTTTTCTTTTCTTTTTTCTGAAACTTCCAAGTCTGATTTTCTAGATTTTTTTTCTTTACTAAAGACAAGAATAATGTCTAAGGTAGAACTAACAGAGCGTCTACATAAGGTGTCTTATGGGCACATTATTATTATTATTATTATTTTGTAGAGAAAAAAGACTTACTTGCAAACAGGGCACCTCCATGCTCCTCGTTCACAGTTGAGTTGGAGATATGACTCGAGATCAAAGCACTGAACGTGCTTACAGTCATGACCCCTTGCTGGCAATGTTATCTTCTTGTACGTTATGGGACACTTGAGCGACACCTGAAACAAACAAGAAGAAGGGAATGTCCCATTACTTTTCTGAAATGTCCTGTTTTACTTATAACTACCACGACACATTATAGACGGTTTACTGTTCATATTATTCCTCTAAGCAGTTCTGACTACTTTCACATGACGCTGTAACATAAAGACAGCAAACCTATTAAAATATAACCATTACACGTTTACTACTACTGCAGATCACTGCAAGCTATCCATCCGCATCGAAATAAGCAAGGCATTCTATAAGAGGCATTATTATTTGTTCATGGTAAACACCAACACAGATGAATGAAGCATGCAAGGAGGAGAGTGAAAGTAGAAGTATACTGATTTCTTATACAGAAAGCCATCCTTTGTTTCGCTGGCTGAATGTCCTACGCCGATGGGAAACTCTCGTGCATGTAAATAGAGAGAAGTAGGGAAAGCGAGGGAGAAAGCATGCCACAACATGACACGAGGCGAGCATACATAAACCAGTGAAAAGAAAAAGTAAGAAGGAAAGAGAAAAACGAAGAAGCCATCAAAAGGATAAAGAAGCCACGGAGCTAGCTAGAGTGAGGGAGAAAAATAGTAAGTAGGCCTGGCTCGACTTCACTTGAGAAGAGAGATACGGAGAGAGCCAAAGGGGACTTTTATCCTATATAATAATAAGCACTTTTATAAGAATCTCCACTACCACTACGTTTCCCACTATTGCTTAGAAGGAAAGAGAGAGGTATTATTGTAAAAAAAAGGACACCAAACATGATGCTTATGCTATTACTATTCTCCTACATATTTTCATATCTTTCTTCGATTCATTTTGCCTATGTATTTACATTCAGAGAGGAACAAAACACGTATACTGGGTTTAAGTGCATAAATAGCAGATATGTATGAAATGGAGATCATGGTGGTTCTGTCCTGTTCTTTCTTTTTTACAGAGGTGAACGTATCTTTGACATAGCCTATAGTCCTAGCACTACTCTACTTTTTAAGCGCCCCGTTTCTCAGGGAGTTGTATGCATATATCGTAATAATTTTACAAATTCCTAGAATAAACTTCTTTCTATTTTAACACACATTTTGCGTTTATATGGTCCAGCAATATAAACAGATGCAAGTACGGACTTCATCTACGACCAATGAGGAGTATAAATATTTATTTAGATTGTATATTATTTACTGCCTGCATTTAATCATAAGAAATGATATTATACAAAATCACAAATGCATGTCTTGTTAGCCTTATATTGTTTATAAGCAGAGGCTGCGCTATATGAGTATTTCAAAAGCTATTTGTAACGAAAGCAAGAAAAGAATATATGTGTAATTTAGGACTCCAAGATACTCAACAAACACCATAATACTGTCGTACGTGTATGTAGCCCTTTTCTAGAGGTTGATAGCTTACAGTAAAACCGGTTTCTCGGTTTCATCTCATCATTCCTCTGTAAGAAATACACATTTGCTGCATAGTAAGCTCCAAATGAACAAAGTTTTTGCACACGATAAGGGAAAAGATAATGCGTGATGATGTTGTCGTTGTCGATGATGATCATGAATGAGACTGATACGGCAGGATTTTTGATGTGCTTTTCCATGCTGTTAAAAGACAAGTAAACAGTGGATACTTCAGCCTTAAAACACATTATTTTACAGCACTTCAGGTACAACATAATAACTTATTTTATACGTAGCAGCATTGCGTTGTCTAGATTCGGCACGGGGAAAGGGAAAAGGAGAGATGGGGACAACAAAGAGCTGATAATTCTTTTCTTCGAAAAAAAATCTGCTTTATAATAGGAAACTATTTTCCTATAGTATACTTTCTGTAAATACATATATTCCAAAACTATCGAAAAGTAGGAAAACGTTTTACTTTTGACAGTTACATATAAATAACATTTATACTTTGTACATTATAGAAATTAAGTGTATACATAGTCTTATGCATCTGAACAATGATGAAAGCTACTCACCAAGTCGTGATATCATCATCAAGTTGTAAGCAAAGTAAAGCCTTCATGTGCTTGTATGAATGCAGCACACCAACATACAACAAAAATATTCTATCATCGTTGAAAATACTAGTACATATATAGACTTCATCGTAGAAATCGAATGTTTGACATTAGTTTTCCTTTCCTCTACATATCAAAATAGTTTTCCCACACACACGTGAAGAATATATACCAATGGACTTAAATGCTCAAGTATACATACCTATACTTATATACTGAGTGAACTTGGCTCGTGAATGCCGAAACAAAGAGATCAAGGAAATGGCATGAGTTAGCAAGCAGGTCTTACGCACAGAGTCAAGTGTGGTACCTAAAGCATGCATTATTTGTATTTTATAAGTGAACAAATCCAAGATTCATCCAATGCAGAGAAAGTAAAGTATAAAAGCATGCACTGAAAATGTTGACGTTGTTACAACTCTTTGTGGTGATCATTATACTCACTGCTACAGCCTCTTCCAGTCGAGTCCTGAGTAGTCGTAAACCTATAAAAGTAAGAAATGAGCTAACCGTATCAACACGCTGTTACGTGTGTGCATTATCTGACTCATACCCCATGCTTACTCCGACCTCTATAGATGCCTTTCCTTACAAAAACATATGCCTATCTTCCACTTCCTCTCTCCATTTTTTCCCTTTCTTCATCATTCTCTGTGCTCCATTCATTTTATATGAATCAACTGGGGAGAAATCACACTTCTTCACTGTGTGCACCGCTACTTTATATATTGGCTCTCGATGCTTTTCTCCTCTCATTCACCACTTTCTACACCAATCCGATAACATGTGTACTTATAGCCACATTATTATTACTATTATTATTATTACGTAATACACAAAATATGCTCTACTTTGCCTATAAAACTTTCCTTTTGATGATCAGTATGATCAAGATAACTATTCACAGCTATACAGTTGCCGTTATCAAAAATGGAACAAAAGGCATTCCTCAACTTAAACAACGCTGTTGGATATCCTGATGATGCTCATGCGTTTCTGTTGTCTAAAATTGTCTGCTTCCTGCAAAAACGTTATGGAATGCAAACGTTTGTAGATAGATAATATACACGTAGCCCGCTCTAGAATGAAGTGGTAAATACGAAAACGTGAAATCCATTTATTTAGCCTTCTACTGAAAATTTCACTATTCTTATCCCCTCGACACCGTAGACCGTAGACTTGAGCGAGTGATCTATACGATTATATCGCGTCAATGTATTGCTAACAGAGCAGCTTTACACTGCCTATTGGACACAAGCCTTATGTGCAAAGGAGAAAGTGTGGGGGACTCGAGAGAAGAAAAGGAGCATTCCAACATCTCAGTTTGAATACAAATGATAAATACTTAGAAGTTCTCTTGAACATCACTTCACTTGCAGGAACCTGGCATCATTTATTGGTTTGGTAGTAGTAGTCTTCCCGGTGCTTTACACGGATCGAGTACTAAACCGTAGAATATTACCAGCCACATAAAGTTTAAGAAGAAAGGCAACTTATGCTTTGCGTTTTATATATGAATTCTTTTGCTATGTACCTACGTGGAACTCATATTTTATTTCTCCTCCACCTGCTGTTGTACCTGAATTCAATGTGGACTTATGGTTGGTGTGAGCAGAAAAGACGAAAGAGTAGAAAGATAGAGATGAGTTCTTATACGAATGCAAAACTATGTATGTGAATTTCAGGCCAATATGAAAGTAGGTAAATGGATTCAGGATGCCATGACATGATCTATAATATTATATGCATTACAACAACACGCTTTTTGTAATAATAACGTGAGGTAGCAAGAAAGATAAATGAATGTATTTGTAATACCTGTGTGGAAAATAAAGAAGTTGAGAGGGAGAGATGCATAATGGTACGCTCTCCGAGTAAAAACCTTTTGTGTTCATTCATGCTTACATATGTATGCAAACATTCCTAAAATATGTAGCTACCAACTTCAGTGAAAGAGTGAGGTAGCAAGGCAGGCATAGGTAGCAGGCACCAGGGTACCACATAGTTTAAGTAAGTTTAACAGTGGAAATTGTGTTTGTTATATGTAAACGTGAAGAGATGAATAAAGGGACAGATCTGCAGCCGTTTCTTGTATGCGACTAGCCCTCCT
>JAQIXW010004184.1:0-11971 GCA_034700685.1 Willowsia buskii
AGCATGCCTTCGATGGGAGTTGATCCCAAGCGAACTAACCGCAGTGTCCCTGTCGTCCCGTCCTGGCTAACCGCATTCCTGTTGAACTCCAACTCCTGATTGTTAATCAAGAAGAACTGCATCCTTCAGCACGTCCTCCTCCTCACCTCACTTCCAACTACTTCAAAGAGAAGGTGAAGTTAATAACCAACAATTTATAAATTGAAAAGATAAATTGCAATTAAAACTATTTGCATTAGCACCGGTTTCGATTTCTTCACTCAACCAAACCAAGAGAGATTGAGATTTGGTGTAAACAAAGTAGGTACTTAAGTAGCCGAGCACATGATCCATTCATGCCACGAGCATAATCTTTCAGATCCAGATGCAAGTTCCAAATCCAGACATGTCCAGACCAGACAAATCCAGAGTCGAGTCAGATCATGTCAGTGAGTGCATACACTTTGTTTTGGTTGGACAGCTACATACACTGTGGATATGATCATCTTAAGGTGTCCCGTATGAATATAACAATTAAAACAATTTAAGGCCAGACTTAATGGCACAAGCACAGATCAGTTTGTGTGCAGAATTTCTACAAGTTAAATCTTGTTGTTGGTTTGTGTTGTTATCTGGGCCAGGCTATTTATCGTGTATTGTCTATTGTTCATTTAAAAAAGAAAAGTTTACACACTCACGCATCGGATTAGACTTGAGTAAAAAATGATAATAACTGAGGAAGATGGAGTTGGAAAATTCCGAAGGAAGAAGTTACTACTTTATAAATATTACGACAAGCTTTTTTATGTCAAGGAAAAAGTAAAATTAAGTTTACGATAATTTCGTTTTGAATAATACTTTTAAATGATTTTATTCCTACGGACCCATAATTACCTTGCATCCTTGTCTTGTGCATTCTAGATCACTGGAAAAACCTCGGTTAAGAGTATCACCTTCGATGATCCCAATCTTGGACTTCATCCGACTATTTTGCAGAACGTGAAAAATCGGGGTTATGTAACTCCAATGCCCATTCAGTGTCATGGGATGCCTCAACTGATGGCGACTTCAGAGATAATGTGTTGCTCATGCATTGGCAAAACTGCTATTTAACTTACTTCACATCATTTTGATTTGAAGCAGCCTAACAATCAAACTGCCCGTAACAACAAGTCTCCGAAAGCACTTATTTCAACTCCCACATTTCCTGACATTACTCAGGAAATCCTCCCTAGTCCATGCTGCTGAGTGCGAAAAACAAACGAAGCGGTTTGACGAGGCGGACAGGAAGATTTTAAAACACGATCTTCAAAGTCGGCCTGTTGGTGAATTTGCTTCGAGCGAAAAAAATAGACCCAGCTTACATTCCCAGCGAAATTGAACAGACTGCTCTTGAACAGGCAGACAGAACAAATTGCTTTACATGATTTAATGGTTCCATTATTTTTTACAGGAGGACGGGGCAGTAACTGGAGTCAAGACTTACAGTTGGAGGAGTTCAGAGGCAATGCACTTTGTACCTATCCTACTTCCTGTTATTACAAGCTTTTATTTCAGCTTTTTTGGGGAGAGTTGAGACAAGAATAAATTTGTGATATCAGAATTCTATTCCAACTAGTTGCAAACTCTAATGAGCAAATGTAGCTGCTATTAGGTATATACACTGACTTCAGTTCAGACCCCACGAGCAAAAGAGTCAAGTGTCAATTGCTCACCATGGTTCACTTTTGTTTCCAACAATCATCAGAACAATTTATTTTTGAAGTAAAAAATTCTGAAAAATTTTCAAAATGCGCTGCTGTTGTAAAACTGATTGTATTGATGTCAGTGTCACCATTTTGGCCCTTATTCTCATCATCCCGTAATATTAAAAGTGACTACTGATTCATTCGTACTTTCAAAAATAATTGGTCAGTTTGAGTGGACGATGGACCTCTATCATAACCACTGTATGATGAATGGAGGGAGCCCGAGCCTGGCTGTGTGTATCCTTTGCTTCAAGGACTTGGATGAAGGTGCTGCTGAGGACGGAGGGGATCTGGACAGGCTCTTTACTACGCCCTGTTGTGGAGGCTTCATCCACGAGAACTGCTTCATCGACTGGGTTCAGAGGTGAATTTTAATGTAGCTTTGATTTCGAATGAATTTTGTGTTTCGGAGGTTATGAGCCACAATTTAATTTTATGTTAATTTTTTATCCGCAGGAACCCTCCGGCATGTGGCTGTCCAAACTGCTACCAGAGTCCGCTGACTGTTCTGCGAGGTGGATGGCTTGTTCCAAACTCCACTGCCAACATGTTTCCTGGAGTGAGGGATGAAATTGGACCAGCCAATTGGCCAAGTTCCTTCCAGCGTGGACAGCTTATCAACCTGAGACAACGTCGACTTCTTAACCTTTCAAGACGTCAAGATGGTCCCGCCCATTCTCAGCTTCCATCAGCCAAAGGACTTCAGCAGGATCATTGCCACGTGGCCGAAAAAAGTCAGTCTGAAAACCCCCAGGAGGGAGTGAAGGTTCAAGAAGTCGAGAAGCCCCAATCTCAAGTCGTTGAACCACCCAAATCCGAAGAGATCCTGCCACTCCAAACTGGAGGAGTCCAGCATGGCCAATCTGGTCAAATGCATCAGTCTGCAGGCCTTGGACATGGTTCCAGTGAGGTGGGAGGTGATCCTGAGCCGACTCTCCACTTCCGCAACTCAACCTGGACCACTTCAAACGATTGTGAAGAGGATTTTTGGAGTGATCTTCCACACAGAGGGGAACACAATCAAAACCCTACGCCATTCATCAGCAGGAACTACAGCTGTACCAACAAGCTATATTGTATCTGGAGGGGGAAAAACTACTGGTCTTTGGGAGCGTACAGATGGGCATTTTTCTTCTATCATTTTAAATTGTTTCTGGCTCTGACATTTGTCGTCTTCCTCGTAGTTGTCTTTTGCAGAGGGCTGTTCTCCCTCTTCTCCTAGTTTATTTATCGAATCACATGAATTATGAATTACATGTAAATACGCAAAGCGATGTTAATTATGAACGAAATGAGTAATGATTCCAATCTCTAATGTTTTCTTTAATGCTGAATTTGTTAATTGTAGAAATATTGAATAGTGTACTTTCGAACATGACTACTCTAATGAATAAAAATGTTCTTTGTGAAAACTGCTTCTGGTGGACCATCTAATTGATTTTAAAGTTTTCTCCAATCACCCAAGACAAATTTGCACCTTAAAATCCATCATTTGGCACCTCCTGAAAGTTAAATGATGCATGAATCAATAATCGATAAGACTGTTCAAGGCCCAAGGTCAGTTTGTGTGCAGAATTGATACAAGTTAGTTAAATCTTGTTGCTGGTTTGTGTTGTTATCTGGCCCAGGCTATTTATCGTGTAATGTCTACTGTTCATTTAAAAAAGAAAAATTTACCCACTCACACATCGGATTAGACTTGAATAAAGCATGATAACACATGAGGAATGTGGAGTTAGAAAATTCCGAACAAGTTATTAGTTTTGACCACGACAGACTTTTTTCTGTCAAGGGAAAGTAAAATTATGATGATGATCAATGATCATGATTGTCGATGATCCCAATCATGGACTTCATCCGAGTATTTTGCAGAACGTGGAAAAGCGGGGTTATGTAACTCCAAAGCGCCATCCTGGCGACTTTAGATATAATGTGTTGCTCATGCACTGGGTTTAGCAAAACTGCTAGTTACCTACTTCCCATCATAAATTTGATTTTGAAGGAGCCTGGCAATCTAACTGCCCGTAACAGCAAGTTTTCGAAAGCTCTTATTCCTACTCCTACAAAGGAACTTGCAGAACAGGTATGCGAAGGAAGGATTATCACGCGAATCTTCCGGTAACTATCTTGGCTGTCGGCGGAGACATTGGTCGCGAGTTGCAATTATTGAAGGTGATTATACATTTGAATAAATACGTTCCGATCCTTCCAATTCTAATAGTTAAGAATTCAATGTTTTAATTTTAATGATCATATTTGAAATTTTCAATTTTTAAGCGTTCAAAGACGGACAATTTGGTGGCTACTCCGAGAAGACTGCTTGATTTAATCCTAATCCAAATCAAATCCTTCCTAATTAAATTCAGTTCTACGCAAAGAAACATCTCACGTCCGATTCTGTATTTGTGGTTGTCGAAACAATTGGAGGAGCGGCTCCTGACATGAAATCATTCCTCCAGCTTAAGTGCGAAAAAAAACGAAGCCGTTTGAGTTTGTCGAAGAAGAGGCAAGCAGGAAAATTTTGATGTTTAGTACAAACACGATCTTCAAAGCCGACCTGTTGGTAATTTGCTTCGAACGAAAAAATTAGACCCAGCTTATTTACATTCACAGCGAAATGGAACAGTGAACGAGGGAGGGACCTAGCAATTCACGAGTGTAATGTGGGGACAAAAATCATTCTCGTCGCAGGCAACCAGGCTTTCGTGGAAAGAATTAAATGAGCCTGGTATTTGTAATAATTGCTAGAGAAATTCAGGATTTATAAACCTTCCGAGATAACTGAAGATGCAGACTTTTGGCGTTAATGAGACCACTAGTGATCATCTCTACTTGATGGGTGCTTACACTTTATTCATGTTTTTGGTGTTTTTGAAGCCAAGTAAAATATGTGTGGTGTGATTATAATAATACGTAAAATTAACTGACAATGCGTGTTTATCGTTTAAAGAATATTTGAGGAGTTGGATAAAAACTGTACAAAGTCTGTTTCTCGATTATTTTCCACAATTCGCAAACAATAATTTGACATACTAGTATTCACTGCTTGCAATTGAAAAATTCTCGAAGCTATGATACATTATAAATTACTTATATACTTACGCTGGTTTCTAAATCCAAACGAAAATCATGCCCATCATTAAAGGAAATTTTTCACAAAAACATTTGCTACGATGTATGGTTCATTTGCCAAGTATAGCAATCTTCAATATCAGCGGATCATTACAACTTAGGTGTTTCGGAGCAGATCAACTGGAAATCAAGGAAAATATCAGGAAAAAAGTAGCTGCATTTAATGGATTACACACCTACTTCAAACTGCTTCCCTGGAATCATAAATGCATGATAATAAAGCAATGAGATTGGTGGGCTTAAAGTTAAATTTAAATTATTATTATATTAATTTTTTTATTACTATTTCTTTTTGGCTAAGATGACACATAAGTACAAAGTATAACAAGAGCACTTGAATTTGTAGAAATTAATGTTCGAGGTGGTTATTCCTTGGATATTAGTATACGGATACTTTAGTAAAGCAAAAGTACAAAATCCATTGAATCTAATGTATTTTCAAGCTTGTGAACTGGAAAGGGAACAATAATTACATTTGTACATTGCATTGCATTGAAGCACATCTCTCAACTTGAGAGTTCTTGAGAGTCTCAAGGATTCCAGCACAATCATATCTACATGTAGCCCTCTTAAAAACTCGCACTATACTCGCGGTTCAGTACAGCTAAGACACATTGGAGCAGATCATCCGGGCCTCAACAGACCAGCAGAGGTTTACTACGGACCATATCAGTATTTTAAGGTACTACCCTCATTGTCATGGATGTAAGAAGAAGGTGAAGTTGTATTGCAAGGGTCAAGTGGAAATTTTATAACTGTACTGGTGAATTTGGATAAGTTTGGGTTGCACTGTTCGTTTTGGGATCAACCGACATCTACGGGTTTAAGGCCGGCTTACAAATATTTACTTAATGAGTGGCGACATTATAATATGCATTATCGGAAAACCAGCATACATCAGCTGATATTCCATCCTAAGTCAGAGAGGTCACCTTATCCGACAGTGTCGCAATATTGTGCAAAAGTTTCGTAGATCCCAGAAAACTTTTGATGCACCTAAGTGTCCACTGGACGTAATTCGCTTAAGAACATATATTCGTGGATTTAAGTCTTTTGATACATGCATTCGTTATCTCATAGCATCAAAAATGAACCTGAGCAACTACATTATGCTCGACGTATCCTTAAAGTCGCAGAAGAAAATCGCGGAATATCAAGAAATCCCAACACATCATGGGATTAGGGTTAGAGGCATTGAGTTTTCTGTGTGGGAAATAAATCGTAAAAGGAAAGACCGCCTGTTTGACTTCTGGGTGATATTTTCACCGTTTCAATGGCCAGTATGGATAGCTTTAGTTTTGTCATGTGCATACGTAATATATCTTATTAAACTCACCCTAGGAACTTGTGATATAACACAATTACATAGTTTTAGTATTTATCGCTCCACTGATTAGTCAAAGTAGCTCTTTTACTACCGGAATTCGAAAAAACAACTTTTATTTGACGATTATTTGGTTGATTATGTGTATATTTTTAACACAGATGTGTACATTCGAAATATTTGCTGCGTTGGCTTTGAGAAGTCAAATCATTTGGACTCCGAGTTCATGAAGTAATTGCAAACAAATCAGTGCCAATAATAGCGTCAGCTAACACTGAAGAAAGGCTTTTTAATAATGAAGCAAAAGCACACACGCTTAAATATATATCAAAGAAAAATTTTATTTGTGCATCTTGATGACTTAATTCTCTATGTTGATAGGGTGTATCTTGGAAAAAAGGATGTTATTGAAATAGAAAACGGATGTGGTAACATATTTGAACTGAATCTCGTAAGCATTAGAAGTTGTATAAGCAAAGAAATGTTTGCACTTGCGCACGAGGTTTTATCAGGAAATTTGGTAAAAAGTGATACTCTTTGGATGAAAATTATGTTGCGGTTAGAGGGATTTATTCAAGTTAGGCGAAATAATGAGTTTGAGTTTAGGGAAATGGAATTGTGGTCAACTTCAACTCGAAATTTCATGTGGATTGATTTTCAGCTTTACTTGAAAAGTATTGTTGCTTCAGGTGTTTACGACTTTCAATTTGGTTTAGAAAATAGAGTATTCCGTAGTCAAGTCCAACGCCGAATTGGTTGGCTGACCTTACATGAAAAAAGACAAGTAGTCACGGATAAGCTTAATGTGTCTCAGAGCAAATTACTTCAGTATTTGTATGAAGAAGATGGCACTAGGAACTTCACTAGAGTGAAGAGTACAAAGCTTTAACCTTTTCAAATTTTCGAGCAGTTTGGTTTCTTCTTATAGCAATATCATTTTTAAGTTTTGGTTGTTTTGTTCGAGAAATATTGCAAAGTATGAAATTTTCATGTATTTTCATATGATGTGCGAAACTCCTTCTGTGGAGGATTAAAGTAAATATTTTAACACGAAAAAGTTTCTATAATGTTTATAGCTTTAATATTTGTTTAAAGAATATGACACTGAAAGCACCAGTGAGTATAATTTCCAAACTGTTTCAAACTTTCAAAGTGTTTGGTTTCTTCTCTTAATATTAATTGTAATATCTTTGTTAAGTTAATGCTGCTTCATGAAATAAATTATTTGAAAATAGGCAAAATAGAATGAAAGCCGGCAACAAAAATAGGCAGGCTTGTTTTTAAAGCATAAATGTATTTTCTTTGCTGCATCATTAGTTCTATTCTTATAAAAAGATAAGCAAATAAAATTCATTTATAAAATTACCAATCTTGGTCTTCATTTGTGCTGTTTACCTCTTAAAGTGAAATGAAAATGAATTATACTAATAAAGCTTTTTTAGAATTAAATTTCAATTGCACACAATGTAAAATAAGTACTCTAAAGACCAATGCAATTCATTGAAGGAACTGAACCAGATCTCAGGTTTTGACTGATTGTTTCAATTCACTTGAGTTTCCGTCAAGTAATTGGTTTGATTTTATAAGATTTTAAGAGCATGTAACAAATAGTATGTCTACATCCAACCATAGCAACATTGGTTCGATAGTTTGATTTAATTAGTTTTTTTCTAGACTTCATAAAGAATTCTATGCTAAACAGTTAATGATGACTGAACCCATGTCAACGACTACAGTGAAAAGTAAGGAAAACATTACTCTTTGGGCAATATTGTTTTCATGTGCAGAGCATAACTTGAACAATTGAGTAAATATGGTTTACTTAAATTGTCACGCTACAATAATGGTTTAAATCTGAGTAATATTTGATATTGATAGCTCATCGAACCATAACAAACTATTAAGATCACCTTTAGCAAACACTTATGATAGTCAATTATTGAAGTGTCATGGATTTGCAAATTCCTTAGATTGGATGAATTAGTCGCAAAGAAAATATTTTAAATCCTCTTGTTTACGACTTAGAAGTTTAGAAGCAAATTGAAATCTATTTCAAATTCCTTGGTTTTAGAGGCCGGACAATAAACTAAATAAAAGCAGGAGAGTATATCAAGCATTTTTGTCAATTTAGATAGCATAAACGCTGAATTTTATAAATTGAATTTGAACCTTTCTTTGTTCTCGTTATGCTAGAAGAAGCAGTGCCTACAAAAGTTTTTACAGGATCGTGCAAATCATGAGAAATTATTTTCTTATGGAGGTACCAATACGTGGAGTAAGAGGATAAAAGTTAAATGCAGGTGAGTTTCAAGTTACTTGGAGTCAAGTCAAATTAAATATCTTTATGCAGGTTCCGTACAGACATTGTATATTAAGCTTGTGTTATATTTTGTTTCGTTATGATTAGAAGGATAGTCTTTCAAGAGAGTGTTGCACACAAGTCAGTATTAGCATTACCAATTAAATGTTGGCACTAGCACACGCCTGAATTGCCAACAAACTGTGAGATGGGGCATAAAATTCATTTAGATGAGCAAATTATACATATAGACATCTGTCATAAAAAATTATACTTGGCTTTGGCTTACCATGGTTGGCATACACGGAATATAATAGGAAGGATTACAACATGTTTGGATACTTTCACCTCATTTTAGGGAAACTCAGCAACAAAAAGTTTTCAATAAAGTGAAATCGATTCAATTCTTTTATTTTGTGTTTTTTTTTGCAATTTCGAAGATTGCAAACTTTAAGGGAAATGGAATAATAAGCATTTTGGTCATTCATAATCCAAATCTCGTGCAGTAAAAAAAACCTTTTAAAGCTAAAATTTAATAAAACAGACAAAAACTGAATAAGTCTTAATCTACCAAAAGTGTTGCCAATTTTATACTCTCAAGATATCTAGAATCCAAATGAGTTATTTTATTTCAACTTTAAATCCCGTAGTTCGCTCCCAAAAATTAATGGAAGCTTTTATGACATAGGAAAGGGATTGTTAAAAATGGAAGATGTAGTGGCCGATTTCCTTGTGCGTTTGTTTGATTTGCCAGTTTTAGGAGCGCTTATTAGAGAAAAATACCTGGATGTCCAAGGGCAAATATTTCAAACAAGTTTTGAAGTTCAAAATGTAGAATTATCATTTATTCTCAAAGCTTGCTACTTACAGATCAATAAAGAGAGAAAAACGATACCAGTGGCGTTGCTGAAACTAGACTTTACATTATAAAAATTTACGTGCAATATGTTAACTGTTTTTTTTCGACCTGTCACCCTGTTTTTGTTTTGATTTAGACAATTCTTTTTCGAAAAATCGTGCAATACGTTGCTCTATAACAATGTGAAAATAATACGCATTATCATATATTGACAATTTCAAATAAATATTTTAAACGATTACCAAATTTGCTTCATTTGCGTATTTATACGTTTCATTTAATGCTAAACCCATAATGCAAACACCGACGATATCAGTACAGGTGACACAATCTGACAAAGTTATTTTTACCTATTTATTTTGTGTACATGTTTGTTATGACAATATAGAGAACTCAGTCGACTAAATTCGTCCCCACATGTAGCACAATTGTACGACCTCTCTTTTGTATGCGTTCGCATATGCCCAAAAAGAAGAGTATTTGTAGAAAACTTCATCCCACAAAACAAACAACTGCAGTTGCTCCGTTTTGGATCGTTTCGTGAAAGGTGAACTCTGGAGTGCACCGTCAGATCCGCTCGTCGAATAAATCGCATTCCACATGTTTCACAAGCATGTGGTTTTTCCCGAATATGTATAATTCTCATATGCTGGTTTTTGTCAGATGTGGATAAGAACTCGCTATCGCATATTTCACAGTTAAAAGGTTTCTCACCAATATGGACCAAAATATGTCTTTCATGTCCTGAGCGTGAGTTAAACTGCATAGAGCAAAATACACAGCTTACAATCGGACGATGAATCGAATCGGTATGAGTTTTCAGATGATTGGTCAACCCCGAAGGACTCCTGTATTTTTTCGAACAGTGGGAGCATTGAAACCGTATTTCGTCACTATGTGTGAGCTGATGTCTTTTCAAGTGTGATGGATTTCCAAATGACATGGAACAAAGTGAACACTTGTGAGGTTTTACTCCGGAATGGATCTTCTGATGCATAGTTAGTTCCTTCATGCTTTTAAAACATTTTCCACATGTTTGGCACTTGAAAGGTCGTTCTTCCGTATGCACAAGCATATGTGTAACAAGATTAGACTTCATGTGAAAGTTCCGATTACAGAGATGACATCCGTGTGGTTTTTCTTTCGCATGTGTTAGTTCGTGCCTAGTGAGTCTCGACTTTGAAACAAAAGATTTCTCACAAACCCCACATTTGTAGGCACATTCGCTGTTGTGAGTTTTTATATGATTTGATAGATTCTGCTCACTCTTGAATATTTTGTTGCACAGCTGACAGGTGTATCGAATCCCTTCGTGAATTGATTCCATATGATTTTTCCTCCCTTGTTTAGTTTTGAACGGTTGCTCACATCTGTCACATTGGAAAACCATGTTGAATATCCTGCTCAAATTGAAGAACCAAGAATATTTATTCGGGTTAATTAATTAAATTAATATTTTAGATGTCAAAAGTAAGTCATAGAACTACGGAAGTTTCTGTAATTTACTTACCGTAATAACCGCGGATGCGTGCAATGTCTGGGATGTTTTCCTTTCCCAATTCACAATGTTTCTACCCGTGTCAATTTCTTAAACATTCTTTACTAATCGTAAGTAAAACCAGGCAAGACGAGACTGTATTTTTGGAACACTTGTGGCCACGACTAAATATTGAGGTTGAACGGAATCAGGTTAAACTTGCAATCTGATTTTCGTCTGTTCAGATGCATTTTGTTTCGAACCTGAATTCATTTCACGTTGCACTGCATATTCATCCACATATACCAGCTTTATTTTTGAGAGTATAAACATAAATGGGGAAAAGGTACAGTACACCGCGAAGTATGTACCTTGGAATTTCAATATTTCGTTAAGGGTTTTTATGCACAGAAGAAAGAAGGATTAGTAGGCGTAACACGTGTAGCAGTTTTATTACGTGCTAGACAATGTCATTTTATACATGAGAGAGGATTGCGTTTGCCTTTGCGTTCGAGGAAGTAAGTTAAGCTAGGTGTGGAAAATATAACCATATCTGGAAGAGACCTCGCTATAATTAAATTCTCTGCACTACAGTTTGTTTGTCCAAAGTGAAACGGATAATGTACGGTGTCTGTGAGAATCTCAAGGTAGCAATACGTAGGATTAAGAGAATGAAAATTATCTGCGGTTGGGTCTCAACTTATTTGGAATCACGTAAACATTGTCGTCTTTTAGTTAACTGTCACGTAGTCTTATTCATTTTTGGCTTATTTAATATAGAAAACCGTAAGCTAGACCCCAATATGCATACCCAGAGCCAAACCTGCTCTAAAGTTGAAATCATTAGCTGAAATTAAAATATTGGATGTCAAAAATTGTGTTGAAATTTATGAGTAAATTTGAAGAATGAAGCTAAATATTTGTAGGAAAGTTCTGTAGACAGAACTCAAGTAAATATGATGGAATTGTGTATTCATCAAGACTGCATCACATTGCTTACATAATGGAATTTTTCATTTCAAGCAACGTCAGCTATAAATGATGGTGAAGCATTTGGAATAAAAGTATCTGTTATCACGGACTACTTTTCTCACTGGTATTCAAAACGATGTAACGAAACGAAAATTTTGTCCCCCGAAATTTGGTGCATGGA
>JAQIXW010004185.1:0-11970 GCA_034700685.1 Willowsia buskii
GTTTCATCGTATTGCATGTGGTGGTTTGTTTGTTTATTGTCGGTCATTGAGTCATCGTCATATGATCGATCCATATATATAGTGACGGGCGGCTGGCTGGGTTGTTGATGCAACTTTTATCTCTTAATGCCCCAGTCAATAGTGGGATATATAAAATAGCGCTATTATTTTGTCCGGTTGAAGTGTATCTTTGCTGCAACTGCAAGCCAGTCGCAGAAATTAATTTTTGATTCATTTTGAGTTAAACAGTAAAGGATGTTATATAACTAGTGACTAAAGTTTTTAAGTATCTAATTAAATAGTTAAGGATTTAGCAGTTAAGTTTTACATTGCAATGGGGAAAGATAAGAAACGGCACCGGTCCCGATCTCGGGATCGTGACAGACGCGAACGTGAAAGGTCATCAAGAAACGCGAGGCGTCGTTCCCGAAGCCCTCGATCGAGGTCAAGAAGTCATGAACGTGAGCGTCCCTCTAAAAAGAGTGCAAAGTCATCAAGGAGGGAGAGATCTAAATCTAGGTCAAGATCCCGTTCCCCGGCTGTGTTGATAAGACAGCGTTCCAGATCAAGAGAGAGGACTGGTGGAGGAGGAAATGGTGGTGGGATGTCATCAGCAGTTGAAAGTTATGGGGTTAGTGGAATGGGAGTGAGTGGAGGAGTTTTCTCATCGATGGCTACAGAAAGAATTTCAAGTAACAGCGGGAGTAGTAATGGACAAGCTGTGAGTAGTAGCAAGTTGAGATCAGAGTCAATTGTGGATAACGTTTTTGATGTAAAGCTGGACAAGGAAGCGGCCCAAAAGAAATTGGAGGCGGAAATGCAGAAACGCCGGGAGCGGATAGAAAAGTAAGTTAAACACTTTAGCAATTTATTTATGCTTTGGCAATAATAATTTTAATGATTCAAATTGTACTAAAACATCTATTTCTATTTCAATTCTAGATGGAGAGCTGAACGAAGGGAAGCTGAACTGAAGATGGAAGTTCTCACAAAGAAGGAAATGCTAACGGCAGCCCGAAAGCAATGGACATTGGATGAAGAAGGTGACGATGAAGAAGAACCGGTGGTAGCTCCTGACGTAAAGCCTGAAATTCCTGGAGAGGAGCCACCTGCACCTGAAGAAGCCATAGCTGATAATAATGCTATGGACAGCGAAGATGCCGCTCCAATTGTGAAAATGGAAGAGGAAGATGATGAAGATCCTCTTGACGCATTTATGAAAGGTGTTCAGGAAGAGGTCAGAAAAATGAACTCGACGGGTCATTCCGCTCCAAGTGGGCCAAAGGGTACTGTCCAGAAAGTTGTTGTTGTAAAGTCTGGAACTGTGAAGAAAGCAGAGAAGAAGGACAAGGGAGAACTTATCGAGCAGAACATGGATGGTCTTGAGGTGAGTATTTTTTTAAAACTTTATGTACGAATAATTGTTGTAGAATCCGTTAATTTTTACCTTTTTTCTTTGGCTTCCGTTTTTTAGTATTCGTCTGAGGAAGAGGACGACGACCTGGAGGCAATGTCCTCTCTCGCTAACAAGTCCAAAAAAGATCTCGTAAAGGTGGATCATGCCACTATCCAGTATACTACTTTCAGAAAGAATTTCTATATTGAGGTTCCTGAACTAGCGCGCATGACAAGCGAGGAAGTTGAAGCTTATCGATGCGAATTGGAAGGGATTCGGATGAAAGGGAAAGGCTGCCCAAAACCCATTAGAACATGGGCACATGCTGGTCTTTCCAAGAAGGAGATGGAGTGCCTGAGAAAGCTAGGCTTTGAGAAACCGACTCCCATCCAAGCCCAAGCCATTCCAGCTATTATGTCTGGCCGTGATCTTATTGGGATAGCAAAAACTGGTTCAGGAAAAACATTAGCGTTTCTTTTGCCAATGTTTCGTCACATAATGGATCAACCACCCCTTGAGGAAACTGATGGCCCAATTTCTATAATCATGGCTCCCACTAGGGAGCTCTGTCTTCAAATTGGGAAGGACGCTAAAAAGTTTTGCAAGTCACTCAACCTTCGTGTTGTTTGTGTGTACGGTGGAACTGGAATTTCTGAACAGATTGCAGAGTTGAAGCGTGGAGCCGAGGTAATTGTTTGCACTCCTGGAAGAATGATTGACATGTTGACTGCAAACTCAGGACGAGTCACAAATCTTCGACGAGTGACTTATGTGGTGCTGGACGAAGCTGACAGAATGTTTGACATGGGGTTTGAACCTCAAGTTATGAGAATCGTGGACAATGTTCGTCCCGACAGGCAAACAGTCATGTTTTCAGCAACATTCCCTCGGCAAATGGAAGCTCTAGCAAGACGAATCCTGAATAAGCCCATTGAAATCCAAGTTGGTGGAAGGTCTGTAGTGTGCAAAGAGGTAGAACAACACGTGATAGTACTAGACGAAGAAACCAAGTTTCTGAAGCTTTTGGAACTTCTTGGAATCTATTCAGAGAAGGGAAGCATTATCGTGTTCGTGGACAAGCAGGAGCATGCAGACTCTTTACTCAAGGATTTGATGAAAGCTGGCTATTCCTGCATGAGTCTTCACGGTGGCATTGATCAGTTTGATAGGGACTCCACTATAACGGATTTCAAAAGTGGGAAGGTGAAATTGCTTGTGGCAACTAGTGTGGCTGCTCGTGGACTTGATGTGAAGCATTTGATTTTGGTGGTCAACTACGACTGTCCTAATCACTACGAAGATTATGTTCACCGTTGCGGTAGAACAGGTCGAGCCGGCAACAGAGGATGGGCGTACACTTTTCTCACTCCAGAGCAAGAAAGATATGCTGGGGAGATCATCCGAGCTTTGGAATTGTCTGGTGGTGAAGTGCCTGAAGATTTAACTCGTCTATGGGATACCTACAAGACTGGTCAAGAGGCGGAAGGGAAGAAGGTAAAAACTGGGGGTGGATTTTCTGGTAAAGGATTCAAGTTTGATGACACGGAGGCTCAGCTTGCCAAAGAAAATAAAAAGTTCCAGAAGCACGCTTTAGGTCTACAAGATTCTGACGATGAAGATATTGAAGCCGATTTAGATCAACAGATTGAAACAATGATGGCACCTAAGCGAATTGTGAAGGAAATTGTAGCAGCTCCTGCCCAAAACACACAAATCAATCCTGGCAGTGCTCCACCATCAGCGGATAAATTGGAACTTGCGAAACGACTTGCATCAAAGATTCAAGCGGAAAAGAATCTTGGAACCGATACCAAGGCGCAGTTGACAGCAGAAGCGATTCTCAAAGGAGGAATAATGAATGTTCAGCCGAAAATTACTGCAAAGAATGTGGCCGAGCAGTTGGCTGCCAAGCTGAATACGAGGTTGAATTATCAGCCGCCGGATGAAATAGCAGCAGCAAGTCAGGCAGAAACACCATCTTTCTCGATTGAGTCTACAAATCCACCAGTACAAAAGAAGTACGAAGAAGAATTGGAAATTAACGACTTTCCTCAGCAAGCCAGATGGAGGATAACTTCGAAAGAGACCCTCGCCCAGATTGGAGACTACTCAGAAGCGGGTATCACAGTCAGAGGAACATATGTGCCTACAGGGAAAAGCCCTCCGGAAGGAGAACGCAAATTGTACTTGGCCATTGAGTCCATGTCAGAGCTAGCAGTTAGCAAAGCCAAGAGTGAAATTTGTAGGATATTGAAGGAGGAAATGATGAGGATACAAGCATCCGCTAATCATTATATTGGTAGTAAAAATAGGTATAAGGTTTTGTAAAAGCATTTTATTCGCTATCACAGGACGCATTGACATATATTTACGAATTTTATTCCTTGATATTTAATCAATTGTTATGAATGTAATAAATCAGTTTGCTTATAAAAGATTATTATAAGCACACAAAAAAACAATCCATGAACTCGTTGCCTCTTGCTCTTCTGATTCATAAGGTCAAGCTTGAACATGCCAGACATTGATACGCCATGTACAACCATTTCATTATGGTAAAAGAACTTATGATCAGTTATCTCGTTTCTCATATTATCTCATCCATGCATTCCACATTAAAAAGTGATACTTAATACTTACTATTAGTAGATAGGTATATAAATATATTTTGAGATGATTTCATGTTTTCTGTTATTCGAGCATTCCCAAGAAGAAGAAATGAATTGACTGTTTTTCGCTTCCTTAAAGTTCGTGGAATTTTTTATATTTTTAATGAATTCTTTCAACAAACAATAATAATAATTCAATGCCATAAAATCTACAAAATAACAAAGCACAACTGAGAAAACAAATTGCCACTGCTTGCTTCCTCAAAATAACTTAAATGTTGAGTTCAACTACGAAGCTACGACGCAAAAATGTGATTTAAGCCCTTATAATTAACTACTTTTGGGGTATACATTTTTATTAGGAATATAGAGCAATTAGGTATTTTTCCCAGTCAAGTGGCGATGTGTCAAACGTGATCAAACGCGTTTTATCTATTTTACAATGACGTTAGTCGTTCACAGTTTACATCATCTCAGCGGCCTTGCGATGTGGATTTCGCTATCTGCTCCTTCAGGTTCAATATGCTCTGACGCTGCTCTGCTGGCAACTTGTTGATTTGTTCATCCGATAACTGTAAGACTTGCATGATAAGATTCGCCTTCTCCTTGTCAGTGGCTCCGGGGCCAAGACCTGCCATCCCGGAGAACACACTCATTGCCGCGTTGTTTGCAGCAACTAGATCAGAAGCTTTACTATCCTGTGATGACGAGCCACTGGTAGCTGATGAGCTACTGCTGCCACCACCTCGTCGTGCTGCGCGAGGGTCCAAAGGTGAAGGTGTTGCGGATGGAGCTGTGGTAGAAGGTGGCATCCCACTTCCACTTCTGGGATCACCGCTGCCGAACATTCTTGGATCACGTAGATCACGATCACGCAGGTCTCGGTCTCTTGCTTCTGCTCTGGGGTCACGCAAATCCCTGTCAACCATTCGCATATCCCGATCACGCAAGTCGCGGTCCCTGTTTCGTGGATCCATTGAGAATCCACTGCCACCCCGATCTCCTCCACCCCTTGGATCCCGTCTAGAGAAAATGAAATTGTTTCCATCCATGTATTGATTTTGACTGTTACTACAAGCAAAATAAACAATGAAATACCTTCCATGTACTATTTTAAGTATGAGAGACTTACAAATCAAAGTCTTGACTATTTCCACCCTGGTTTCTCATTCGTGGATCTAATTGACGCAAGTCCAAATCCCCACCCAATGGCACGGACACAGGGACAGATACTGGAGGTACTGGCGCTGGCATGAACGGACCTGGGGGATTTGGAGGCATCAATGGAACAGTAGTACTGGCTGCTGCGGCAGCTATCCATGGATTCTCTGTTGTAGGCGGAGGCTGGGCAAATCCTCCCTGCATCATGTTATTCATCTGTCCTTCAGGTAGAAGCGAGCCCATTGCAACTTGGTTATCTTTGTGTAGCATTGACTGTAAAAAAAGGGGACATTTAATTTTAATCTCAAAGCACTCAGTTCAGTTATGTTTTAAAAAAATTAAATGTCTTTGCGATTAACATACTATTGCGGTAGGAGGATCTATTATCTTCATCACGACTAGCGCCTGTAGCAAAGCATACGAAAGTTGAGGATTTTGTAAAAGCATTGTCCTCGCTTCTTGTGGATTATTCTGAATACATAATTTCATTTGCTTCATCAAGTCAAACATTTGCTCCGGGGGAAGGGCTGCAACAGCTCGAGAAATCATTTCCGGTGCCTTTTCTGGCGGTGGAGGTCCCTCATCCCGCATCCCCAGGTCATCATTATTGTTTGAATGCCTAGGACCATTATGGTGCCCCATATCTCTGTCTCCTCCTCCTCCACCACCTCCTCTGTTCCCACCCCCACCCATTTCAGCCATACGTTGTCTTTCAGCACCGGCATTATCAACACGAAGGATCCTTCCATTAATTTCATACCCGTTGAGATTTCTCATTGCACTCATCGCCGTCTGCACATCTTTGTACTCGCAAAATCCATAGCCTTTCGGTTTTCCCGTTTCACGGTCAAATACAAGCTTTAGTGATAAGACTTCCCCCACTTCACTGAATATTTCTCTTAGCTTCTCCTCTGTAACTTCGTATGGGATATTTCCAACTGTTAATTGAAAAACAAACATACAGCATAATCAATTATCAATTTTAATTACTTTACTTAAAAATCAAAACCTGTATTAACTTTTACAGTAATTATTGCTAAACTTACCGAATACAGAACGCAAAGGACGATCAACCATTTGCTCCCCCATGATGACAAACTATTAATACAGTACAGTTTACTAAAGGGAGTCTCGAACAGCCAATTAATTATAATTAATTACCCGTTAAATATCAAAATGAATCAATGCCGTATGACTGATGACAAAAATGACAGACAAGACACGCAAGCAATTCAATCTTCAATCTCTAAAATCACAGCAAAAAGAAAACAAAAACATCTTTTTCAAAAGTAAGCGCGCTTTTCTATGCTCAATGCTCTACTTGAAGGTAATTTAACGATATTGAGAAATGTCTTTGTTCATGCGACCGTCATAAGCAGACAACGTGAACCGTTGTTCTGTGTCTGCTTGTCTTTCTTACTGCTAGTTGAGTGTTGAGTTGTTGAGTTGTTGTATTTATGATAAATGAATTATCAAGTCTCTAGTTCTAGTTAAATTAGTTAGTGTAATACTTTCTCTTTATTCTGAGTTGTCCAGTAAATGTGTTACTACTTTAATTATCCTGCTTCTCCCTACAATTCAACAGAAATCTTGAGAGTGTATGTAATTTGACCGTTACTATCCTCCATGCAAAGCCATTTTGACCTGACAACTTCCTCATTAATTATATCGATAACGCCATCCAGAATGAAGCCCACCTGTACATTATGCTCTCTCGCTAATCGCTCTGCAGCAAACAAGTCCAGCATAGGGCCATTAATATCTTGTTCGCCAACATCGAAAATTAGCTCCACATCGTCATCCATCTCGTTAAAGTGGACGTTATCAAAATTTAGATTATTGTTGTTGTTATCCAGCCCATTAACATTCTGCTGGAAATAATTATTACCAAGCTGTCCATTATTATTGTTGTTATCTTCAGGGTTATTCTCGACCAACACCTGTTCCAAAAGATTGTGAAGAATATTCAGAGGATTTTCGTTGGGTGGTGGAAACACGGCGGGTTCCTGTTGTCCAGCTTCATCATTTTGCCGACCTTGATCTGCGAGTTCTCTGTGATTTCCTCTGGAGACTGGACGTTGTAAGCCTACTGGCGCAAGTTGTCCTTCGCCCTGAATAGCAAATAGAACTTCTTCCTCGTCATCTCCCTGGATCTCTGGCAAATGGAGAATATTTTCTGGCTCATTTGCAGGCACTTGTTCCATACCTAGATGGTCTGGTTGTCTTAATCTCCGCCGAAGTCGGTTTAGCGAGTTGGCTTGATTCTCTACATCTTGTGACATTTCATAGAGAACTCCAGCAAGAGCCTCAGCTTCTGTAGTGCTGCCACAAATGAACTGAACCATCAGTGTACTGTTGAGGGTCCTCTTGTGAAGAATATCCTGAAGACAATGTAATCCTACACCTGTTTCACCTGCGGCGTGACCACACTTGAAAACAACCAGGGTCGTCAATTTGTCCAGCTTCTGAATCGCTTCCTGAATTTCCTCTGTTCTTGTAACAACTTGGAAAAGAATAAGACCTTCCAGACCATGAGGAACTTGGGGCAAGTTGACACACTTTGGAATTATCCCACCTCCGCCATTTTCTTGCAGATTGTGAAGGCAAATCTCCTTTAGATTTTGACAGTTACTCACATGACCAAAGTCAAAGGGTATCTCAAACTTTCCTCGTATTGCAAGTTGTTCCAGTGTTCCAGAGAATGAGTCAAAGAGCTCTCTAGAAAATGTTCCCTCTTTGATATTCACAGTCAACGAGAGATGAACGAGATGATGTTGCGTTTTCAAAAAGTCTCCCCATATTAGTTGCATACTTGCGTTGAGCATAGCTAATCCCATCTTCGTAATCTTTAGATACTGGCCAGTTGAAACTATCCGGTCACGGAAGTAGGCCACTTCCTTTGTCGACTTGTTCTCTGGATGGTTTTCATCTTCCAGATCCATGTAGTGGGAGTACTCCTTGGTTTCCCCTTCCGGTAAAAGGTACTCGTCATTTAAAAGTGCAAGGAATAAAGCCTCCAACTTTGGATGTCTCTCCATAAGCTCTGCTGTTATTCTCAGAACCCTGCTTAGAGTGATGTCATGGTCTAACTCACACTGGAAGATAACTTTTCGTAAATTGTTTGGAGACCGAGTCGCACGTAAAATGGAGAGCACCAAGTGGGAACGCAAGTTCTTGTCTGGATGTATCCCAGGCACGAGTTTCAGTGTCTCCACGAAATGGAGATGATAATTGCTTGGAGGTGAGGTTGAGGTGATGTCGACTCCTGGGAGGAGAAACTTTGGTGGATGTACAGCAAGTTGATCTTCGTCATCACCTTTCTCATTCGCCTTTGTTTCACCTAGTATTTTGCATGACATTGTCATCTCCACCATTTGGATACGATGACATTTTGTAATTATGTTTTGGATGAGACTCAAGTTTGTTGCGTCAGTAAACGACACATCTGTCAAACAGCCAGGATCAGAGATTATCTTAGAAAAGCTATACTTTTCGGGATCGCTGGCGTTTTCAAACTGTACATCATTAAGAGCGACACTATTGAAAAAATTGAAGGCGCCTGGTCTCTTGTCAAAGTTGCTGAATGTTGCAGTGTGGCCAAGATACGTGTCAATTAAAATTTGAAAATGGTGACACGTCTGGCGAAGGCTCAAGTATGAAGAGTAGTCCAGATAGTCTTGCAGTTTTAGCCATACCTTTGAGAAAATATTTTAACGATTGTGTCTTTTTGTATAAAACTGAGCACACGTTTAGACGAATGATTACATTTTTCGTACCTGTCTAGGCAAATCTATAATGGTTGTTTGGTTCGGTTCGTCATTTTTCTTGTGACAGTCATCTTGATCATCGGTTATAATGAAATTTCCATTTTCGTCCATTCAGTAGAGAGGATCTTAAAATTAGAACAACTCAATAAATATGCTTATGCTGTACTACTACTACTACCAGGTGTGCGCCCTATACTTAATGATCGCCTATATCTTGCAGATATGGTCATGTATAATTATGACTTCATATATTGTTGTTATCCTGTTTGATGCGATCCCAGGAAGGAATAGAAAATAAATAAATTTCTATTACATTAAATCAACAGGATTTCTCTAAAAAATATGTCTGCAAGATTGCTCTTGTCTATTGAAATGTTTCTTTGGTATTTACAACCAAAAAATTTGGACGAAAGTCTTTTTTTCGTAAAGGTAAAGCTAAGCACGTGCCGACGTGCCTCATGGCAAGGAATTTTCTCCTAGAAATTGGCTATGCAAACTTGCGATCGCATTGATTTCTTTTAAAAGTGTTGTTATCATTATCTATCTTAAAGTGGAAAAATTGTCAACTGTAATGAGTGCCAAAAACTGTCAACATCGAAAAAATGAATGCTCCATGAAGTGTGTGTGTTGTTGCATGGCTGGATGCATCGCTGCACTTGACTTGAGTGCATCTCCTCACTAGCACTGCATCAGTGACACTACAACGAACAAACGAGCAGTTGACATTCATCTTTTGAGAAAAATTCCGTTGCACATTCCCATTGCCATGTAATTTGAAAGCGCTCTAGAAAAATGCAACTGTGCAGAGAAACGGTTTTGACAGAGAACATGGAAAGAGGTGTGTAGCGAGCATTTTGTAAGAAAAATGTGTACGGTTAAAAAACCTAGTTTCCAAAAGCAAAATATTTCACTTTTCCATTCCGCTCCGTTTCTAAAAGAAAACTGCTACCACTTAATAAATTGTTATTGATTCGGAATGGAAATGGTTTTGGGTTCCACATCCCATGACTTCTCGTTCTTTCTACCCGCATGGCACATTTGCACGAGAAAGAAATGAAAAAAATAAATGTCTAATGAATATTGACAAAGCAATGCATTATGCCAGGTTAAATCAGCAGTCAGTAGTTTCACATAATATAACATGAACATGTATGTATATATGTAATAATATGTAATTCATAGTCATTAAAGAATGAAAAGGAGCAGCAACTGTACCATCCTACCTTCTAGCTAAAAATGGAATGACAATAAAAAACCCACTTTTTAAGTACATATTTCTGTGAGGAGCCTATATGATATGATCCATTTTTACTTCTCCAAACACCTTGTGACAAACAAGCTACACGCGCCAAGCACTTTGCCGGCATTTCATGTCTCGGGCTCAGACTTATTATAACAAGAGCCCAGGTAAGAAATCATGGACAGCAAAATAAAGTCCCATAAAAATAAAAAGTCGCCCATGAAAATATATATTATGCCCATCTTATTTACAATTGCCCCTCTTAATAGTCACATTATTGCCATATTATTGGAGAAGTAGAGTATAAATAGTGGTATAATTTGGGGTGCACTGTGTACACATAACATTATTCTGAAAAGAATACTACGAGATTATGTTTCCAGAGAAAGACATCATGTGCATTACAAGCATATAATTTCATAATCGCGATTATTGCCGTGTGTTGTCGTTCAACAAGAAAAACGAAATATATATGACATGATGATACCGAAGAAAAATTGTATCCCATAAAATTTACCAAAGCTAAACAATCCGCTGACAATTTTATTCCCTCGACGCAACGCTACAATAACAATAATATTTTGAAGCTTTGAGAGAGCGAGAGAGAGATATCTTCTCTCTTTTTTTCTGTCACAAAAGTGCACTCTGAGGAAAAATACAAAATTGAAAAAAGGATGGCTCACAAAAGTAAGAAACAAGTACCTAAAAGTTGCACATGAAGAAAAGGACAAGTAAAATTAGCTTGTTTTTAGAATGGTGGATAGGATATAGAAGCACAAAACTGCTACAAAGTAATAATAATTGAGCAATATAAAAATATATACATTTTAAGGGAGTAGGAGAGACAGAGACACTGAAAAAAAAAGAATTATAAGAAGGGGCTGTTTGCAAGTGGAGTTCACCCCATCAACAATAATCAAAGTAGAAATTTAGGTCCCGTTTGCACGATGATCATCATTCATGTAGTTGGATTGGATTTTGTGGATGGATGCGCATTGCACTTTTAAAAGCCGAAAATACATGCATTATGCATGATGATCTTCTACTTCTGATGTTATAAAAGTTTAAAAGTTGGTCTGCGGTCTTCTTCTATTTCGTCTCGTCTTTAAAATTTTTCTTCTCTACTTCTCACTCAAGCGCTGTACAGATTTTAGATTGGGAAAATGCACAAAGCATTATTCTACAGTGAAGTGAAGGAAAGTACAGGAGGATTACCAATTTTACTATAGATGAACTTACGAGCAAACTACTAAGAATAACATGCAACTCTCTGATATGCTGCTGCTCATTTTAATGCTTTACACTTGATCCTTTTCAACCAGTTGACGATCAGAGTTCGTCTGTTGCAGAGCAAAAAAGGGAGATTTTTCTGGTGTTGCGTGCGCGTCTTTGTTTGTTGTGCGCAATATAAAAAAGCGATTGAGACAGAGTGAGAGCTCTCATGTGCCAAAAAATCAAAATAAATTTTGCTCGTAAATAAATGAAAAATAAATTATTTTACGTAACAAACATCCATTCATCCTTGTTTTTGTTTGCTTTTAAAATTATTATGATTGATGTAAATCAAGTGAGAAATTGTGTCTCTTCCTACCAATTATTGTCGTTTGGCGTCATTTTCACTGGAGAAAAAAGGAAAGGAGTCTAAATAGCTATTGAACATTTTTGTGAACGTGACAAAGTTGGAATAGTCCTGCAGGGAGTCGATAAAGTATCGTCATCTTTGTTTCAGTCCAGAGCATACGCCATAGGTCGATGTCTGCGTTTTCATCTGTGTGTCAATCTCTGTGAGTCCATAAA
>JAQIXW010004186.1:0-11969 GCA_034700685.1 Willowsia buskii
TGGTCGACCGACGGTGCTAGCGTGTGGAAGGAAAGTGGAAAATTAAGCGTGAGAGAAGACGATTTCCTATAAAAACATAACATCTCTGCAACTGCAACCACCTCACCTATAAAAGGCAGGACAGGAAGTACAAAGGCAGAAAAATAAGAATGTATGCAACTTTGCGACGTGCCATGCGAAAGAGTACTTTTACATTTACATCGAGAAGATGATAATAATAATGTACGGTAAGGCACGCAAGGAAAGGCAACCCAGAGATTTCTGCGTATCTTTTTCATCCTCTCACAGAAACTCATATGATGATCATCAGGACGAATTCATACATTCGGCTCACCTTCTTCCCTTTAGGTATCTATCTACCAATAACTACCTATTTCCCAATATTTCTGCTTCTCTTGTTGTATATGAAGCAATTCATTCTGCTATGGATTAGATTATCAAGAAATAAGGCTCCCTAGATTGTTGTAGTGCGGATCCTACAGGCTTACAGGGCTACACGAAACACGACTACACTACCACACTCCTCTCTCATCATATATATTTTTTGTACATTTATGAATCTACTAGGAAGGAATAAGGATATACCTTTGCTACTGCCTTGCATAACGTACGGCACGGACAAGTAGCGAAGTTTTTTTTTGCACGGCACAAGAAATTGCAACTTGCAAGAGAGACGATTTCCCTTCCATTCAATGCATTGCATGGATGCCACTATGCTCACATTCTACTATCATCGAATGTGTTTTTAAATTGGCACAAAAGAATGCAGGTTTTCCACGTAATTATATAGCCGAGATTTTCATGGATGAGAAGAAAGTGAACTAAAGCATTGCTGTTGATAGAAGGACACGTTATCATCAACGAAGAAGGTGTAACTTGTAACTTAAATGGAATTAAGTTTTCTGAGTGCATCTCTACTATTTTGTAGTCATTAAAACAAAAAAAACTAACAGCTTTAGTAGAGGGACGTTTGTAGTAGTATAGTGAAAGTTGAAATTAGAGAGAGGATCATCCGTAACAACAGACTATTAAAGTGGAGTATGACCGTGAGAACTTTGCCATTTGTTCTTGTAATATCAATAAGATTGTTGGTCACCGTACTTTAGTTTTGAAAAGCGACTGTTGCGCATATTGTCACTGGATGACATCATTGTGTGGAGACAATTTTCAATAATAGAGAGATTCCAAAGCTACAATTTCGGAATGTGATAGTTTAGCGGCTAGAAGGAATGGATTGAAGTGTATCTATTTTCATTGGGATTCCTCATTCGCACGTAAACAGAAAGCAAAGTGAGCATTAAACAATATTTGTGCATGTTTGTCAACATTGTGGTGCTAATTGCAGGTTGCAGGTCGTGGAGCAGAAAAATAGAAGTTTTGAAAGGAATGTACACATCATTTACTTTTATATGAAATACACAAAGTCTTCATAAAAAGGTCAGAGGTTAGCAGTGGTGTGGAATGACGCAAAAAGTGAAACAATTGTAATTCTAGGAAGTATCGTCTTCAGTATAGACTGTTCAATGTTCAACATTAGACACTCGATAAAAAGAATTAATTTGCGGATTGCGCCACTTATTGGCTGACAGATTTTGTGTAGAAAGAAAATTGTTAAAATAAAAATGTCTCAGCCGCAAACGCCCCAGGATCGTGTTCCCCCACCGTTACCTTCACCATCTCCTCCTCCAACGGTACAGCACCATTTCTCGCTTCCACTTACACCTTCGTCTTCAACGTCTGGTTTGTGTTTAATTTCAACTGGAGGTTGTGCTGGAGGTGGATCCTCTATCATATCTAGCGACACGGAAGGTGATGAAGCTGTTCAAGCTACGAATGATGATGCTTCCGTTTGCAAGAGGTCTGCCGTGCAACTGGGATATTGGAATGACCCGTTTTTGCAGTACTTCATGCGGGGGCCGATTGTTAGGAAAGCACCTGAAATCAATCGTGGTTACTTTGCCAGAACATTTGGAATATACAAATTAATATTGAAAACATTGGAACAGATTGCAACATCAGACGTTGTAAGGCCAACTGTCGATTCAAATGATTAATAATTATAGTATGCATACGTAAATTATCATGCAAGTTAATAATCGAATATTTTTTAACAGGTTTATATTCCGAAAGGGGAAGGTAACCGAAGTCGAAGTAATTCTGTTTGTGAGACAGAAGTTCAAATAATAAATCTAGGTTGTGGGTTCGACACATTGTACTGGCGTTTAAAAAATGACAGACACATTCGGGAGCGATGGAGTAAAATAAGAATATCCTCCTTTGTCGATGTAGACTTCCCCTCCACAACAATGCGAAAAGTTCATTACATTAAAAATAACAAGGCACTATTAGCGACTCTGAACAACGATGGTAAGCTATGAGAGAAATGTGCAATACAATAACCCAATCGTTAAACCGTGATTTTCAAATCAGTTTTTGATCTATATTTTGCAGATGGAGAAATCAGTATCAGTAAATTTGAATTGAATGCTTTTGATTACCACATTGTTGGAACAGATTTGCGAGATATTAACCAAGTAAGTGTGCCAGTGTGCGTAAATTTTTCTACAAAATCAGCCCGGGTTTGATGATTATACTAGGGTTAATGATAATTGTAATTGTAACCTTAATCTAATTATTAATATATCTGTCTTCTTAATTTTACAGTTTGGGTCTAAGCTACTCTCATGTGGAATCAAATTTGATCTTCCTACGATATTCTTGTCAGAGTGCGTTCTAGTCTATATGGACACAAAGTCATCGGCGACATTACTCAAATGGATTAGTGATAACTTCAGGACATCATTATTTATAAATTATGAACAGGTAAAGGTTCCGCGTTCCAACAGTCACAAACATAATATCCAGTGATTTGGAGAGCTTATTTGTGTCGTGTTATAGTAATTTAATCGTTGTACTTTTGCAGGTGAATATGATCGATAGGTTTGCTGAAGTTATGCTTAACAATTTAACGATGCGTGGCTGTAGACTAGCAGGTGTTGAATATTGTAAAGATCTCGCTGCACAGAAAAATCGGTAGGTCCATTTTAAATTAACTTTTTTGTTCTTAAGCATTATAATAACGTCAGAGTTAAAATTAATGATGAATTTTATTTTTTAGGTTCCTGGAGGCAGGATGGACTGGTGTCAAGGCATGGACAATGAACGAAGTATACGCATCAATCCCCATGAAGGAAATAGAAAGGGTTGAAGCAATTGAAATGCTTGATGAACATGAACTTCTGAAGCAGCTTTTTGATCATTACTGCATTGTTTTATCGTATAACGACGCCACTACCCTTAGTTTAGATTCAGTAGAATTGGTGGGGTAAAACCATATTTCCTAATAATAATATACAATTAATAATTAATTACACATTTAATCATTAAAGTAAATAATCGAAATCATGATTAATATAAATTAGAGATACGTTACAAACATATATATATTTACCTGAATAATGCTTTCTCGCGAAGAAAGAACTAAAGCTACATTGATTACGACGATTCGAAATTAACGGTATTAAATCAAGTAATGTATGTAATTTCTTTTTGTATATACCTAAAATATGTGGAAAGAACCTAAAGTTGTGTAACTGTGCTAATACTAATAAGTAGCTTACAATTATTAGTTCCAATTAATTTTGTTGTAGACCAACCGCAGGAATCTACGTCACAGTTCGCCAACGCCCAATTGGCAAATTCAAAGTGTTAGGCAAACATAGACATGCTCAGACAAAGAAAGCACATTTTCTAGAAATATGCTCTTTTTTGAAGTCCGTAAAGGTTGAACCTTATAAGGAAAACACTGTATTAGTGTAATTCGTCGTGTGATAGAACGTTATATCGATTTCTTCTAAAGCATTTTATTAGTTATCAAATACTTATGAAGCCATATTTAAAATAGTACGTGATCCTGTTATTTTACACATCGGTCATACATATACGACTGAAATCTACGTTTTCATCTAAAAATAGTTTTAGTTGAGACATTCAATTTAAAATCTTTAATATCGCACTGCAGTGCATTGATGTCGTAGAGAAATCGCGGTACACTTTGATTTTACCAATTGTGCTTTTGTTAATTGTAGACGTGCTTGCAAACCGCAGTATGTTTTGTTTTCGAAAGTAACGTTGTACTATTTTTATTCTCAACATTATTCTAGTAATTCAGGCAAGAGTTGATTGTATTGTAAACTAGACAGCAACAGGTTTGAATTAAAAATAAAACCAAACATAAATAAGTAATAATAAAAATAATGGTAAAGCCAATAACGGCGGAGTCAATTTATCAACAAACATGGAAATAGTAGAAGTCTCAATTCATTTGATTATTTTGATACAAAGAATTCTCAAGGCTGTCATTAGTACGATTATTGGATGGCTTGTTGAATATTCAAGTTGATGTGTTAGGGGGCCGGAAGTTTGTTAACCAAATCCTGAAATGCAGGATTAGATAAGGATCTCTGAGTGAGAGAACCATACACACGCATTGCAAGCTTATTGTCAAGATTCTTATAAGAAAAGTTCCACAAATTGACAGCAAGATTTCCCATATCCAGTAAGTCTCCCCAGTTGATAATTTCAGAGAATAGTTCCACACTCAGTCTCGCCTATGAACAAAGATTAGGAATTAGAATAAAAGCAAGTAAACCCCACATAATCAGAAACATAATATATGCATAGTTAAACAAAAACACTTCAAAACTGCTCACTTGTTTCTTTATCTGATTTTGGTCACCGTAAGTTTTGATCTTCGTCAGTAGATCATTAAGTATTGTTGCAGCTAAAGAATTTATTTCAGTGACAAATTGCTTTGCACCTCCATACAAGCTGTGGTTATTGTCCACTGTAGATAGGTACATTATTGATATTAGAGTACATTACATGTGAGATTAAAGTGAGCTTGGATAATAATGGAAAATTAGTACTCATAGTCATACCTCCATTAAATTGATACGGATATTCGCCCTGTGCATAGGCACCTAATAGTGAAAGGAACCTTAATGGCAAAATTGGGGACGACCAGTGAATAGTCATCAATGCTTTTAGTAAGTACAGCATAGATTCTTTAGGATGATCTGGTACTGCTAATAAAGTACTCAACTAAAAAATTTAAAAAAACAATAAAAATTAATTTCCCTTTTCATTTTAAAATGTTTACACACAGTGAGTTTTTCAGTTCTATAAGTATGTATGTACTTTATTGCTTACCAAACTACTAACGTACTCAACTACAAGGGGCTCTCCAACTTCCAGGTCTTCCATTTCTTCGCTCAACAATGTGATTGCAGCTTTAATGCATGAATCTCCTGAAATGTAATTTAAATAATTAAAGTCTATATGGCTCACAACGTCATACCCCATTTAGTCTTGTCGCATCATATTCCTGATTTATTGTTATGCATTAGTTGTACCTTGACTGACACATTGATTAGCGTATGCTATTTGTCCAGTGAGCAAGTATAATTGTAGCTGGGTATAACTGCTTTCCAAAGACGGAATTGTAATAAATGCATACGCTATGCATGCCGATAGAAACCCACGTGTTCGTTTGGTATGATGACCTCCCACAATACGGCCAACTTCCATTCCGAGTCTACAAACGCACTGAAAATTACGAACACTTAAAATAAACTGTCATGCTTATGGGATAATTCAATTTAAAACAGATTGTAGTAAAGTATAAGATGATAATAACTTAGCCCTTAATTCTTGAATCACCTGAACAAGTTGTACTAAGATTATGTCAATGTTCATAAAGGTTCCTCTCGCTTCATCATAAAATTGCAATTGCTTTTCAAAGTCACGTCCAAAATTGACACGCAAGATAAATGTATTTATAAGATGGCCGATCTGTTTAACCTCATCTCCTGAAGTTAATGCACTACATGTTCAAAACAACAGAAACGTGACAATAATAGTTCACTTACTAAGATCAAGATCTCACTATGTGAAAATCTTAGAAATGTACTCATTTTTTAAAAATTGTTTTGCTTACTCAACGGAATCATGAAGTATTGAAGCTATGTGCATTAGAGTGTTGATAATAATACTGTCGGACAAGCTGTCAGAATGCTTCAAAGAATATGCGACCATCACATTTTTGGCTGATTCCACATTTAACATGGTCACAATTTTGACAAACTTGTTCTAAATACATTATCACAGATAATCAATTTCTGATACATGTTTTGCTTTAGTACTGTATTATTAACTCGATTTGATTTGTACCAATTTCAATAATTCTGTAATATCTTTTGTAAATGTAGTAAGCTTTTCAATGATGGCAGCCAAACGGTTTTGGTATTGTTCCGCATTTCTAAAGGAAATACGACTTAACACATCATCTAGAAACTCACTGACTTTCTCCACCTATGGAATACAGTAAAGGTATCCGGTATGAATTTCATTTTATTTTTGTGTGATCCATTATATATTTACTCTGAAACTGGAACGCTTACCCCAAAAAATTTCACCACAAATTCGATCCAAACTTGACAACAATTTAAGTAAGCTTCACGATTGGCAATCTTCTTAATTTCAGGCCACACCTTTGACCAGACCTCCTTAGCTTGACTATTTTGCATTTCAACTAGTGTCAAACAAAGGCCCAGATTCTTTAAGATTTCACTAACATTCGTCTCCAGACTAATACACATCTCAATAATATTCAGGCATTCGTCTCCAATAAAAGAGGGTGGAAACGTGTTCAAAACAGAGCTCGTCAAAACTGATCTCCAACTTTAAAAGAGAAAGCATGTGAATGTCATTTTAAGTTTAGGGATAGTCTTATACTTGATCTAGCAAAAGTATTATATTATGGAACACATACAAGGGTGGAACGTTAGATACAAGTTGCATTGTATAGTTCAAATGATCCCCACGATGAACCAAGCACTGAAGGATCCAATCTACTGCAGGACTCAGCACACTCATATAAGTTTCCATTGACACTTTGGCATTGACTAATTGCGGGGAATGTCGGAAGTTATCAAGTACCTATTAGTTGGGTTTTCCAAAACTCAGTATGAATCATACAAGAGGTTACAATTTAAAATAGTATGCTCTGTTTTTCAGTGATTCTCACTTGGTCATGGAGCAACAGTAAATCTTGAAAGCATTTCATATAAAGTTCCTTATCATCTGGCACCAAGTCCATTGCAACTCGACATAGATAACATCTGTGCATAAATGTAGAGGTTGTGCGTAAGTAACTTACAGTTGATAAATATGTTTTCATAATTACTGAATGTGGTTTATAATTATACACTAATTCACCTAAGATATATCGCAACAACAGGATCACCAATACCCCAAGCGGAATTGAGAAGGCGTATGAGTATTTTGCCGTATTCGGGGCTGCACAAAAGATGAAACGCATGAGAATTTGTATTCGCATAAGGCATGAAACATTAAAAGATCTAGTACTGGTATCTATTTTAAATAAAAACTTACTTTGGGACTATGAATGAATACGACTTAAGTATTGCCAGCTCAATTGCAAGACGCGGAAGCAACTCCCGAATAGACCCAACTTTGTAAAACCAATTTTTACATGTCTCTTTTGCGACTTCTGGTGGAAGCATATCGCTTGAGAGGAACAAAATATACTAACTTTAATAATCACAACAAATCCAACCTTTTTATTTTCAAAACTCAATGTAGGTAATGCTAGTAAATTTGTGGATTTATGTACCTCTGTTTCCCTTTAAGTCTACTAAAAACCATTTCGCCAAATTTCTGAAGTATATCGGTAATTATAACAAATTTGCTAGGGTAGAATGAGATCACTGATGTGTCGCCCAGTAGCTTGCAACACTGTAAACAAAATGTATGCATCATATAGTGATTTATAAAAATAGAAGATAATCGATAACTAGAAATGTCATGCTTGCTCACTTGAATGGCTATCTTCAGTGCGTTAACTCTCAGGTCAGAATTCCATGCTTGTGTAAGTTGCTGGTCAAGCTGACTTATCTGCAGGTTAAAAAATGTCAATCAGGTATAAATATTTTCAACGCAGTGTGCTATTATAAAATAAACGTATACTGAAATTCTCTTCCTTTCTAACCTTTAGTGTATATTCTTCTTGAGAAAGTCCTCCAAAAGTTTGCCTTGATCCACAGTCTAAATCCAATTGCTCCAATCTATGCAAAACCTTTTCACTAACGCCACGCACATCTACACTCAAAGCATTAGATGCTTAAAGCCATGTTGCAATTTTATAAATGTATCTTTTCATTTCCAAGTCAAAATCGTTTACTTTTTATTTTAAATTTTTGTAAATACATTAATACATACCATGATCAGCAGCAAAAACAGACGTGGTGATTGACAGCTTTTCTTGAGTAGTAAACCGGTGAAGGATACCGTTTTTCTTTACGTTCCAAGGCTCAAATGTATCTCTCAATGGCTTCGATCCTATCACTGGGAAACAATCCAAATCTGCTGCCATTCTGGTTAAAGGGTCAAGCTCGCTTATGCTCAAAGGATCTAAGCCATCCAATGGATCATGTTTGACGCTGACCTAGTAATGGATAATGATGAACAGTCTTTTAATCGATATACGGCAATAATTTCAACTCAAAGTACCTACATACAGACACAACTTACCAATTTGCTAGATTGTTTTTCCAGAGGATGGGAAGTTGCGATTTCCCATCTCATTGGTACTTTCGACTTCAGCTTACGCTGGTAAGCTGTAGTTTCAGTGGACCTAAGAAAATTAAATAATGATTATTGATTATTATAACGCATAATGTGAATGTACATTCTCAATAATTTTGGACCATACATACAACATGTAATGGCATAATTAACATGAGATAAGTTTTTAGGTACCATTTGTACATAGCTGCTGGATGGTAGGAAAGTTGTCAGTCAAAATAGTGAAGCCTTCATCCAATAGTAACAGTAAGTGAATCAGCAAGTTGTAAAAAATATAACACGGTCAGTAATTTAGTATATCCACGAAGAAGTGTTCGCAATTTCAAATTCCATCGGAGGTTTTTGTCGAAAGCAAAATACAAAAAAATGCTTTTACACTAAAAACGTTTGTACGCTTTTACATAACTTGAAATTGACAACACTGCACTGGCTGACACAATCATAGGTTGCAATTTGTTAGTATCACCACTCGTCCGCAAGTTTCATTTGGATTAATGTAAAAGCATTGCCTTTAAATGCCAAAATAAAAAGAGCAGTACTTGACAATAGACCTCTACTAAACAATATGGCACGAACAAAACTTCTGCAAATGTCAAGTGTTCGACAAACTGCAGTTTTGACAGTCATTTACTATTACTCATCATCATAAAACAAAATCTCTGAGAACTGCTGGTGAGAACCAAATATTATGATTCTGCCAAAAAAGTCATCGTGGTCGTGATTTAGACTCTGACAGTCTGTGTGTGTTCAAAGCCAAAGCAAGAAAAATCATCTGTTCCAATACGCTGCGCTGCAAATGCAAGCTCTTTCGACTGACTCCCACACTTCCAGGCAGTACTACCAATATTTATCCATACGTATACACCCACAGCATACGTCATGATGTCATGAACTGATGCAGATCCAGCAGCGTTCCATGAATATAAAGTAAATAAAATCCGTCAAGTTTGAGCGTCTTCCATCTCCTGCACTTCACAATGGAAATTTGTGTGCAAAGTGCAAAAATGCATGCACAATTCATACATGTTATGCTCTCATGAGAGTCTCATTTGAAGGGATGGATCCATTGATCCACGATCCGATGTCTTAATTCCTTAATTAAGTTGAATCAATCAAATTTGTTTCAGTTGCAGTTGCAGCCAAGCACAGCATAACATGATGATTTCTTTCTGTTCACTTTAAAGTCTTTCAAACATCAAAAGCAAACTATTGGCGTAGGGAGTAATTTAAATGTTTGCCATAAATGATGTAATTTACACAAATAAAAGGAAAAAGGCCAAACCGTGAAGCAAGATTTTAATCCGTTTTAACTTAATAGGTACCTGAAAGATAGCATTTGATTTAGAGATTTTGGGTTGAGCATATTTGTGCACGTCCTCCATAAAAATAGTAGTAATAGTTGATAATATTGATAATTCATTAGTTCACAGTAATAATAATAATGAATTACACTTCGGTATAAATAAATTACTTCTAACTCTCATGGTTGTAGCTTTAATAATGTACGCTAATAATGATGGAAATATGATTCAAAAAATAATTTTTGTTCATGTATTGAAACCTATTGAAATCTTGAATGGGTGCTGCCGTGTAATGTATACTTGAATGCAGCTTTCGAAGATGATGATGAAAGAAGATAAAAGTTGGTGTCTGGTCCCAAGTCCTAACCCCAGTCTTCATTCCACCAAAAGGTTCATCTGCTTGAGAAACGTATTTAAGAGTATCGTCAATGACTTTTTTAAAGCTAAAAATATTGCATAAGTCATAATTTTATCAATTACCTAAATAAATTCTACTTAGCAAACTTGTTCATAACTAAAATTCATTAAAACCGCAGTTATAACATACACCCCCATGGATAAGTAACATGTATAAAGTCATCATCAACATCCACGGATGAGTAATAGAAGTAATAGAACATACAGCATGACTATTATGATGACCACAAAATAATTCCATCTTTCCGTATTGTGTTTTCCGGCCTAGGGATTTCATTTTCAAATTTCAAGAGAGGTTTTTAGTATCCAGTCACCTAATATTGGTTTGGGTTGGGACCAATGGTACCTACATATCTGGTCGTTTTCTTCCCGTTTCATATTCTTACATCGTATACATAAAATACACCTCTCTTATCGCGACATCAATCAGTGGTCAACTGAATGCAGGCAGACCCGATGAGACGGTGAAAGACAGATAATAGTGCTCCAACAACTACAACTATGTATCAATCTATCAACCATCAAACAACCCACAACCTAAAAAGTTTCGATTACACTAAAATGCTTACACTTTTTCATGGCATCGATGCTACGCGTGTAACCTACTTTTTTCCATCATCATCATCATCATAGCTCCATTTTATGCTCCCTTCATTGTTTACAGACGTGCATACAAAGTCATTGTTGCAGTCTGTATTTTTATTACTTACTTCGAATGAAACAAAAACGCTTCCCTGCATTTCATAGAGTATTTTGTTTTAAGGTGATTTTTAAGATATAGTAGGACTAAGACTTATTATTGTGATTATCTCGTTTGATTTGATATATATATTAAGATGTCTGGTCAATAGCTTAATGTCTGCCTTCTAGGGAAAGTCAAAGTTATTCAGTGGCTATTTTCCAGTCGATTTTCCATTCCCTTTTGCCGTACGAAATGACTCCATTATGAATAAGTCTTATGCAAAAAAAACAATTGTTTGTATTAATGCAATGTAGCAATAATTTTATTTTTTCCGTAAACTACCAACACCAACAAACATATTGTTTGATGTTAGTTTACCTTTTCTTAACACACAAAAAATCCACATGGCTCAAACCGATATCCACGTGTTGGCTTTCGAGATACTTGAAATTTATTATGACGGTCAACGAGTATCTTTGCATCTTCCAGTCAAGTAAATTATCAGCATTTGTGTTTTATACATAATTGTCAATTTTGCTTTGCAACTAAGATTCGCTGTAAAAATAGCTAAACAATTCATCGTACATTATCTGCAGTATTCCTTTTAGTGCGCTTAGTGTTTAATATAAATATATGACATTTATAAGAATTAATATCGTAGAATAAGCCATTATTTAGCTTTTAGTTATTTTATACCCTTTTTGTGTAAATAGTCGGTAGTCAATTGTAAATGACAACCTCAGTTTAATGGCTGTGCAAAGTTGTCTGAAACGTTTGGTAAATCACATTAGTATTTTTACAACTTTGCTCCGTAATGTATACAAGGTGTATGAACTTAATAAATTACTCTGTTACTTTGCGATTACTTGTTACATTAGTCCTCGCATCTTGCAGACCCTGCA
>JAQIXW010004187.1:0-11969 GCA_034700685.1 Willowsia buskii
TCCAAACAGACGCAAATTTTTGTTTTGCGATTGCATAACGCATGGCGTCGCTTTTAATCTTACAGTAAATATCAAAGTTCAAAGCAAACAAAAATTCCAGAAAGCCTCTCAACGAGGAAGTCGCCATGTTCACACGTGCATTACTTTCACGTGCAAAAAGACTACCAATTTGGGAGTGTCAAGACAAGAGTACACAACACATGCCTATCACATAAGGACATCACGAACAACATCAGAGAGAAGGGAAAATAATAGCCTGAAATGAAAGTCCTTTCATGACTTTTCACTTTAATTAAATGAAAGAGACAGACAGGCAGAAGGAAAGTGACAGACTGGCAACACATCAGTTATTAATGATACCCTTAAAATTAAAAAAAAGGTCAAACCTGAATGCGGAGCGGATAAAGCCGTCATCATCATAAAATCCTATTTCCACCACATCATCATCCAATTTAGCCCTATTTTTTCGAGGCGTTGAGGACGACACAACTCCGCAATTTTCTACATTTTTACTTCTTGACCCTCCACAAATACTCCCATCTAGACTTCTACTTCCCCTCCTATTCAGATTCCCCCTCCTCCCATTAACCCCACCACTCTTTTTCCTGATTATATCCCAAATCAATTCGGCTTCCTGCTCATTCTCAACAAAATGCACGTTGTTGCTGCTACCCTGCTCATTATGAGTGGATCTCTGAGGCGTTGCTGGCGTCTCCTGATCACTGATGATCTCATTACTATGACAAGCAGGTGGAGATGATGATGGAGATGAAGACTGCTCATTAGTATGGGATTGTGTCTCCTCCGCATTAACAACCTGCACATCTGCAGGCTGTGGAGGTTCACTTCGTCTGAGTAAAAGTGTTCCAGTACCTCCAACACCTCCTACCTCACCAAACATTCTATTTGGCACAGCTCTCCTGCGTCCAGATCTTGGTGATCGCACTGGATTGCAGTATTTCAATCGATCGAAAATTGAGCTGAGACTGGAACTAGCCTTCATTTTTTCTGTTATATTTTTTTATTCGTTCTCAATAAAAATTAATGATTAGGGTTTTCCTTATCTGATTGACAAGAAAAGAATGATAATAACGAGAAAAACGTGTGCAAACAAATGTCACATTCGAAAATACTGTTTTTTTGGGGTACTGCACGAACTTTTTGGTAGAACCAAATAAATGATGGCCTTGAATTTATTCCCACGTTCTTATTTTTTCCTGTTTCTCCAGCACTCTCTGAAGTCTATTGTGTGCTTCGTGGAAATGATAAAGCAATAAAGGAGCAGGCCAAGGGCTCAAAGAAGCCTACACTGAATTCTCTTTTATTTGCTGTTGTGTTTTCTGAGTTTGATTGATTGGCTTGGGTCGTTAGTAGTAGATGTGTGAAAATTTTCTCTGGAATTTTTCCAGCCTACTACAATAGGTATTCATAGGAATAGGTAAAGTTATTTTTGTACATAAATCAAACGTCTATATAGTACACGCACATATTACTACAGGGAAAACTGCCACTGCCACTACCGAGGAATGTTGTAATTACACGGGATCGGAAACTCAATCAAAGACGGCAAAAAACTACTCGGACAAATATATCTAATCTAAGCTTCTTGTCACGTCACATAACTATTAAACTAAACTAGCACAAATACACACATCTCACACAGGATGCCTCTGGAATTATTAATGCTTATTTTTATTTCCTCCTTTCTTGCTATTTCCCAAAGGATGTCAGCTCAAGTCCGGAAATTGTCTCCAATACTCAATCCAAAACACTCTAGAGTTTATGGAGAAAATGCAAAGGCAAACTCTATCCAGACTTTTTCCTCTCATCTAATGGTGCAATAACGGTAATTTGCTCCTCTCTTAGAAAATCCTCATTCCTACACTTTTTCATGTAGACTAGAGCACTTTTGTTTAATGCTTTAACGCGGATATTCGTTAATAAGTAATTATTGGGTAATATTTATTGGAAAAGCAATTCAATGAGGAGTAACGATCTCAGTTTTTGGAAGAAAGTATACACACCTGAGACTACAGAGAGAGAGAAATTGTTTTGATGGAGGAAATGAAATGAGTCCCTTCAATGTTCCTCGTTTACTGATCGACACACATATAGGTAGGTATATTATGTGGTACGGAAATGGTGAATGTTATACCAGTCACCAAAATAACATGAGGTTTTTTATGAGTCATTCATATCCACAAACGAAAGGCAGGGAAACCTCGTGTACATTTTATCCATCAAAAGTTTATCTTTGTGGATTGTCCAGCTTTTATCGCCGTTTACTGTGACGCAGAACACATTCCAGAGAAAAGAAACGATTCAAAAAATACCGTAATTGGTAAAGTCGCTATATGGCTTTTGCAAAATTAATTATGATTCAACCGTATATACTCGAAATGAGCTCATTGTATAAGATATTCATGAAATGGCTTAAACCCCAAAGTGAGCCTTCTATACATGTTAAACATTGGATCGAAGAATTGTACACAGAGGACAATATTCTGTTCCTTTTGTGATAAAATTCACTTGCACTTTCCACGTTCCACTTTTCTACAATAGTAATGTCATCAGCATGTGAAGCCTGTCCGATCTATCTTATTACCTGTCCTATCTTCCAACCTTATTTGATCGTTCAATTTAAATACTAATACAGTAAGCTTATCATAAACTTGTGGTAGGACTGTTCATGCATACATAAATCCATGGGCTAAAAAACTCCTCTCTTCTGGTGACAGTTTCATTTTCCCAATACTATCTCAAGTGGGGCTTGACAAGAAAGAGTATAATATTATTCTCCGTTTAACATTATCAT
This sequence comes from Willowsia buskii, assembly GCA_034700685.1. NCBI lineage: Eukaryota > Metazoa > Arthropoda > Collembola > Entomobryomorpha > Entomobryidae > Willowsia > Willowsia buskii. The sequence goes on from JAQIXW010004187.1 coordinate 2,816, forward strand.
GACTATTATGAGAAAAAATTATGTATACTTGAATATTTATTAAAACTTTTTTCAATGAAAGCGCACTACAGACATTCATTACACTTAAGTATTTCCTGCACAACAGAGGAGAGCCAAGCCAATATCCCCATTTGTTCCAAAGTGTGTATGTAAAATAGGTAGTCTATGAGTGGAAATGATTCCCTTGAGAAATTAAGTGGATGCCATGGCTGGCGACTGGTATGACGCCAGTCTAGTAGCCTATCTACAGTTATAATAACACTAACTTGGCATAAGTAGTGAGTTGGTGAAACACTGAAACCTATATATCTCAGAAAAAACGTCTTTTTATGGAAATTGGTCTGCAGTAGAAATGCTCAGCTAAAAAGAGAAGAGATGCAACAATATGCAAATGTGAAGGAGACAACAACATAATATCCAACTGGCAACTGATCTTACAGAACGAAATTCTACCATTAATACAAATCAGATCCCATACCTTCTTTAGGAAAATTACCATGTGTAGAAGTCGAGGCAGATAATTTTATCTTATTTGTCATATTGATCCTGTTATGTTTGCTGTGTATTTATGGAGCAACAAAATGGATTTCCAAATTGTATTGCAACAACCATTTTGGCTACTGCAACTCAAATATCCGATTGTTTTCCGATGTTGCTTATCATACGACATTGTGTTATGAATGTCATCAAGTCACCATGACAAAACAGAGATGCGTAGTAGTATGCTACTTATCAGATAAGCACATGTATGTGACAAAGTGATAAGAATAATAATGTCGACCAGAAAGGAATATGTCAAGAACCTATATCCCATATATGTATTCAGTCCAGATTATTTCAGACAACACTGTAATAAATCATGAAAATATTTTATTGCGAATATGTCGATTTCACAACGCTTGAGCAATAGCAATAAGAGGCATGATGGCATCATCATCAAATTATAATTTTTCCAGTTCACTCAAATGATTTAAATTGCTTTGATTAATGGAACAGTAGCAGCGCATGTCCCTACTTTGCTTAAAGCAATTTGTCACATTGCAATTTAAAACAGCGAACAAAAACAAATTCATTTTCAGTCCTAATTTTTCCACTATGGAGAATATGCATGTAATTTGAGTAGAAACACTTTTCATTGAAGATAACTTTGTTTTTACCCATCAACAGGGTAAACTAACACTGTGCAAATATTTACACTTGAGCGGAGAGACAATATATGAGCAAGGCCAAAAGAAGATGAAAAGAGAATGTTGTAGTGATGATAAACCTAAATGAAATGAGAGAGAAAAACTTTCCAAATTTTCATGTCCTTGCACAAACGCAGTAGACTGTTACTCCTGTTTGTTTGTCACTGGATATTTCAAGGATAGCTTATTTATCCAATGAACATATATAAACAATTACTTTATCATGCGCAATTACAGTGTTCACTTTCACTGTTCATAAAAATGAGACCCATCAATTAACCAAATATTTGCCAATTAGGTTTTGTCAACACCACTCGAAAGAACGGTTTTCAACTCATCTCACCATACTATATTCGTAATCTCATCTTGCAAATGATGACAATGTGTGTAGGGGTGAAAGGTGAAGAACCATAATGATATAAAATTAGATAGTGTTTCACAAGCAAGGGCAAACGTATACGCGACAACGACCGCAACCACATCAAGACTCCCACCTTACAATGAAACATGCGTTACCTTGCCTATAAAAATCAATAAGATAAATAATATTACGCATCGCCACAGGCAGGTGAATACCACCAATTGTGATCCAATATTGTCAACTGTCATGTTCTTTAATTTGTTTCGTGCTCATCAAACGACTTTTTTTAATGAGGGTGTTGTTGTTACATTTAAAGTCGCTGTAAGAAGATTTGTTAATGAAATGACATGATTTAAAAAGCTTATCAAACCAAACAACCATCTACCTACAACACTGACATACCTGCTGCGTCATGTACAATAAAAGAAACAACAGAAAGAAGATATATAATATGCTTTCTGGTGTGGCGTGATGATCTGAACCGAAAAGAATTCTTGCGAAACTTATCATCACACACACACACACACCTATAAAACCCGACCTCGTCTACATGCCCACAAAAGTATATTTTTTAATACTGTGATAATACCGGTCTATAAAATGTGTAATAGGCGGTTACACAGCCGTTACAGATTAAATTGATTTTTTTTCTTCGTGTTTTCTCATGTTCACCTTCTTGAATGTCAAGCCAATCTATATATTTTTTGTTCTCATTCCTTTCTGCTCATGATCTGAATCTTTCGCAGATCTAAATTGAATCAAAGTGGTGCACATCATCATTGTTTAGCATTATTACTGATCATTACACCAGAGTAGGTAGACAGCTAAAGGTAGGCCGCAAAAATGTATCAAAGCTCACACACATTATTTCAAGATCATTCATGTAATTTTGTTCGCCTGCCTACTCACATCTCTTATTTCCCATGTCTCCACACATATAACCCTTTCTTCTTTTATTATCACCGTTATAAAACACAGCCCATGCCGACACCGTCAGTAAGACCACCAACATTTTTATTTTTATTCTCTTGAATGGATCTAATACGATGGTCACGTTCCATCACACCACATATAAGGTTTTCACTGGGAGATGAGAACCCAGAAACAAAAACTATGGCAATAATGATTATCTTACTTGCAGCCTGCAAGAAGTTGCAGTTAGGTACAGTCGGTTTCTTTACGCTCTTCTCAGAAGAATTTCGTCTACTCTTTTTGCTGTCGTTACATAAAAAAGGAAGAGATCATCATGAAGATGCAGGCGGTGGAGATGGAGGGACCATAAAAAATACACTTCCTCCTCCAAGTCTCCCCAGAGACAAAAACTAGAGTAAAGATCTCAAGAGAGTCGTGCAACGTCATTCCACCATGCTATAAAAAGCATAGTATATCATGGCATTTTCCCCGTCATCCACCTCCGCTTCATCTTCCACCTCCACCACCGCAAGAACAATATACCGACATGACCGTGACCATGGTATGGCACGGCGTTTTGCATGGGTATTTAAACTTGACAAAAAGAAAGACTCTCTTTGGTTTCTCGATTGAGGTTCATGGTTTCCGTTGTGTGGTAATTTTTATGTGTGTGTTGTGTAAGCGGCTATTTTTGTTCGGGGAGACAAAAGCAATTTTTGAGATTAAACTTGAAAAAAAAAACAGAGCACCTCCGCCACTGAACACACAGGGAGAGGAAATATTAAAGCAATCTTCTTTTCATGAGTGTATAGTGAAGTGAGCTTATGAAAAAATAATAACAACAAAGCGTGAACAAAACCATGTCGTGTTGTAAGTATAATGCTAATGAGGAAAAAGGTAATTTTCTGGTGAGAAGCTAATTACTATTCATCACATCTCCCACCAAACAATGTAACCACTTATAGTACATAAAACGAATGCATGGCAAAATTCCTCTTGAAAATATTATGGAGTAAACGACAGATTTTTTTGCACAAAAGAGATGATGACGACAAAACAAGTTTATATTAAAATTCCACACTTGTGTAGTCACGAGATAATTGCTTATCATCAACAAAAGTTATGTGTATAAATAAACACGCATATATAGAGACGCCAAAATATTTTTGCGAAAAAGGGTTACATTTCATACTCCATGGAAAAACATGGGTAACACTTTGCTACGTGCCTAATACGATAATGACACGATCTTTATCATCATCACTCATAATAAAACTCTTTGAATTCGTGATGATGCATGTGATGTCACTCTCATGAAAACTCTTTCAAAAGCTATAGTCACAACAAATAAAACAGAGCAGCTGCAGACACTAGGAAAAAAAAAGATGCTACTGTCTCTAGGTTTTCATAAAAGAAGAAGAATGGTGACAATAATGACACCTGACACGGCGGCGACAAAAAGAAATTGATGATATCATAAATGCCACACTTAAAAAATACAAATAACATTGGAATCATTTTACACAGAGAAAAGAAGAACACTGACAGAATCTCATTCATTGTTTAGCCCCTTTTGTTATCATCTTGGCTTGCATTTAAAAGTGTCATTTATTTGTCACTGAACCAGAAAGAAATAAAAATATAATAATATTATAATACCTAATATGCCTACTTATTTATTTAGGATTACACCATAACAATACCAAACAAGCATGAATCATGAAAGATGCGTTTCATATCAAAATATCAATTTTATTGTAACACAGGTGCTCTCCAACAATCAACCATAAAACTAAATATTTGAAAAGAAGATTACGATTATTACGCCACTATAAATGCATTTATTTTGCACATTTTCATTTTGCTGTGAATCAATAAAACCATGTAAGTTGCCTGTCTGCTGCCGTGTTTTCGTCTACCACTGTATACACAATGTGACATAACTTTAGCATCGTTTTTTAACGCGTCTATGGTAACAAAACAGAAAACTAACATGTTTTGCACAAAACTCTTCTGAATTCTGAGGATGAGCTTTGATTCATTTTCCACCTACTCAGCAGAGTCTCTCATCTCAAAATGAAATTACACTATGCAGTCATCATGATGCTAAAATATAAACACAGGTATAATAATTTCTTTAGCAAAATACTATTAAGTTGGTTGAGTGCGCAAAATGATAACAGGAATAATATCGTAGCTTCGAATTTATGTGATATTTGTGAGAGAGTGGAGTGAACAAGCTAGTAAAACAGTTTTAATATTAAGTTTTCTCACTAAAATCATATCATAACGTTCCGCTCTGTTTCAACAACAAATTTTTCGGCATATGCGTTTAAACGATGATACTTTACATGGCTGCGAAGAAGGGTTTGAGTTTTATTGTTTGACCTTGATGTAATTACCACGCTTTACTAAAACTATATACCGATACACCCATCGTATCAAACACATAAAATGTTACAGTCTTTTGAACATACATTCATATCTCTGCCTTTTGAAGAGCATCTCTCTCTCTCTCTACTCCACTCTGGCAAATTTCTTTTTGGCAAAATACTGTCATAACTTTGAAAGCTTCTCTCTTTCTATAATGATGATGGCTTTGTAGTCAAGTCAAGTCACAAAGCAGCTCCAAGCTCAATGTCAATGTCATGACTTGACTACTCCCATGACGTCGTATATTTTTCCGCAAAAAATAGTAAAATTCAGTTAAATCATAAAGCAATTTTTTTATTGCATTTCATCATACGATCTATGATGAAAGCAGATAACGTGGGTAGAAATACTATAAAGTCAAAAGAAGGAAGCATGTCCAATGTCAAATGTCGATAAAATTTAATAATTCATATTTAATGGCAGGGGTGGGGTGGACCCTTCTGCTTATTTTGGCTGGACTAGTGCTGGAGAAGGTATGTAATTTATGAAGTCAACTTGAAAATGACAAGCTATCTTTCAAAGCAAACTAGTAGGCATAATATCATAAAAGCAGCTACTTTTCTCGTGAAATTTAGCGGAAGAGAGAGGGAAGGAGACTAGTAAAAGCAGAGAGTCAGAAATGATAGTAATTTTAATGGTGATATCAAAATATCTCATAATATTTAAAGGTGTTATTATATATACCTAGGGAGGTTACAAACAAGGTATGACGCAGATGTGGAAAACTACTTACAAGGAATGGATACCACGTGCGAAACTTGGAAAGTGCAATTTTCATTGCCAAGTTTAAACGAAGAATATTAAACCAGAGAATTGGCGTGCCAGGTGTTGCCTTAAGGATTTGCTATGTGTGGCTTGTTATAGCTTCGTAATTTTTATGATATCTCCTCTGGAAAAGATGTCTGGGATAGATCTCGGAGAAAAAGTTGTAAAATGTTAAAGGAGCTAAAATATGAAAATATCTTTTGACTGACTGGTTGTCTTCTCTGCGTTATTTTCATTTATATACGCTCTGGGTTATCATCAATGTCAGAGGATAACATGCGTGAATTGTGTGATAATGTGAAACGTGATGACTTTATAACTTTTTTATGAGGTTGTCATCAGTTTTCACTTTGATGTATGTAAAAACAAGCAGTGTGGAGGTAGAAATGATGACTGATGAAAAGGAACATGCTGAATGTAAAGTATGATTTGTACCTAAAATCCTTGCTTGACAGAGAAGATTTGATTTTGTCGACAGCGAGAAAGGATGTTATGTCTACTTTTGACTTTGAATGTTATAATGAAGTTTGAATTTGCAATTTTATGGAATCAAATAACTTTTGCTGTTCATGGAAGCTACATATGGACTGGACAGTCAATGACATAAGTATCTTCACATTTCACATGTCGTCTCATCCCGAGCTATATGCAAGCATATAATATACAGATATATATGGATCTGGAATTATTAAAGTTGTTTATTTTTGTCACATTTTAAAAACTAAAATCATATATATTTTGTTTGAGCCAATAATTTTGTTTCCATTTAGGAATCTCCAAAGCAAATGATTTATAGAGGTAAAAAGAGATTCTTCCAAAAGTTCGACATTATGATTGGCAGCTATTAATATGCTGGTTGGCATACCACAGGAAATCACATTAGGGCATCCATTTACAAAAGTCTAGACCACAATATTATACCATGACGTTTGTCCGGAGTCATAGAGTGGAATTTAACTAAATTAATTAAGTGTTGTGTGTCGCGGTGACAATGTGGCATGGTGAGCGTAATAAGTTACATAAAAATCTATTACCCTCAATTAGCTTAATTTCACTAGTCGTTATATATATTCTGTTAAATGTGTAATTGTTTTATTGAGCAATATAAAAAGTAGGTGGAAGCTTCTCGACCAAAGATTGGCAAATTTAGCCCGTTCGTTGTGATCACATTACGTACATATAACCAGATTAACATTCTAAAAATATAATGCCATTTACTTCATCATTCATTCCAATTCCAACCAAATTTTATGTATGCGAAACCTACGAAACCTGCCTACATTTCACACATCAAAGTGTAATTACAGTTTATGATCGATGGTTTGTAAAAAGTTTCTCCATACATTAACCTACAGTGACCTTATAATCGTCAAAACTTTTACCATGTGAAGCTTTTGTCATGGAAAGATGCAAACTGACAAAGAATGCTATAATGCTTACCTGGAGAAGCTCCTACTATGACTGCCATATTTGCGGTTGAACAGAATTGTATTGAAACTCCGACTTCTGCTCACACTCCCCGTATCCATTTTTGTGTCTGCAGTCTGCACTCCAATAAATAGATTCCCCCCTTTAGCAATATCCTTTTCCGTTTTGCCCTTGAAAATGTTGCTCCTGAACTTGGTATGTATTATGGTAGGCTACCAAAGGCAAAGTCTGTTGTTGTAATCATCATCTGAAAATAGAGAAGAAAACGCATTCACATTACGAGACAAACCATAAAAGCTTTTGATGCAATGTAAAATCTATGCACGCAACAAAATGCAAAGTTGAGCCTAAGATTCCACCAAAACTTGCGTGTAATTTAACTTGACGTAAGAACAGATCTCAAAGTGATGTCTATTGTACAGATGAAAATGAAAAGTGACAGTTTTAATTTAAAAGTGGAGGAAGCTCCCAGCCCTGGGGAGATGATGATGATTGCGGGAAAGGATTAGACGTCTGTACATTAGCTTGAGAATGGAGGAAACAACCCTGCAGTGACTTTCCTCCAAAAAACTCGAAGCACCCCACTTCCACTAAAGATTCATTAACTTTGAGATAGACAGCAAATTCTGGAAAATACTCAAGCTTTACATAATATTGCAAATCTTCCACTCGGAAAATACAGAGATCAATCCTAAATATCCTTTTTACTACTCAACTCACTACTTGTGAAAGAGTTTCTACCTTGAAAAGCTGACATTTTCTCTCGAGGAGTATAATCAGAGCTTGATCAAATTATGTATGCGGTAAATACAATACAGAACATAACACTCTCTGAAATAACTGGAAACACCAAATTAAAAAGTCTAGAAGCTCCTTACTAATATTGCATAAAGGAGTGAGATGCCTAATGGAAATCAGGTTTAGAGCCACGTTCCAGTTCCACGTTTTCTATTTTCATTATATTAATTGAATTGGAAAGGAACATAATGTACTTTTATGGAATTGGAAACTCAAACAGAATTCAATGGAATATATTTTCTTATATGCGTTCACACTACTGCTATGTATGAACGCTTAAATGTGAAATTAGTATATTGAATAAAATGGCAGTATGGATAGAAAAGCTATGCTATATATGTTTTGTAGTTCTTAGTACAATAAAGGGCTATTTTAATTAGCTCCTTTAGAACAATAGTCCATTTAACGAAGATATTACAATGTATCTAATTTCCCAATTAACCTAGCTCATATTATATTTCAAGCCATACCACAGTAAACCTCATTTCTACGGTATGAACGTCATTTAAAGACAGGTGGTAATGGTCATAAAAGTTAAAATTAATGTGCTCACAGTTAAAAATTTTGATTATCATTTAACATGAATATTATTCTAGTAAAGAGTAATTATATGTCCATTAATGTATCCAATAATCAGATATTTCTAGATAATTTTGACATTTTTATGATTAAATCAGTAAAGTGTACGCTAGCTGTCAGAGACCTCAGTCCAGTGAGTTCACTGGCATTGTAAATATGAGCTTATGCCGCGTTTTAACATCAACCCAGTGAAACACTGCTACTAATGTTTTGGTGCCAGCAGTCATAACAAAATTTACTCCAATCTACACAAGCAGTCCATCATAATATAATTAATTAATAGGCCTATTATTTTCGGACCATAAAAACCAGGAAGTTACTCTACTACCATCCCAGTTTCGCTTCACATCATTATTCCCTTATCCTATAAGCTCTGCTCCTCCCAAGAGGCTTAGAATATGCTTCCAACTTACATAACAAAATATTATGAGTATTACTTAAAAACATACAAAGTTTTTACTTGGAATGAGACAAGAGACCAGAGGCTTATGTCTTGTCGTCACTCATATGGAATATTTCCCTTCAAAGCAAAAATTACAAGCCAAAATATTGACACAATTAGGTACTCGTTATCTCCACATTTTGCCATTACGTCAGTTCACTCGTGTCCAGCATGACATACACAAACATGCAAGGGATTCGTATTCGTGTACATAAAAACCCACACAGCCAGCCAACCTCTTCCTCTGGA
>JAQIXW010004188.1:0-11968 GCA_034700685.1 Willowsia buskii
AGGTGCAATCAACTGGAATTCGAGAGACTCGGCCTCTACCGCACTCTCCAGCGCATCCGTTCGGACTTCACTTTCCCAAACGGCGACATTTTCAACTCAGCTCACACTTATGGAAAATGCCTCTGCAAGGACGATAAGGTCACTGCAGATTGTACTGAAGTTCCGGAATCCCGCCGTCCGCTGGACTCGGAGGAACGCATTGTCGCCTCGAATGAAGAGGTTTTGATTGCTCTGGAGGTCGTCTCCGTTTGGATGTTGATGTGGTCGGCCTTCATCCACAAACATGTACACCGAGTGTTGGTATTCTTGTGGAAAGCTTCTCACGACTTTGTCTTCGGGGGAAGTGTTGGGGCGCTCTTGTTCTTGGCGGGGAAAGCGTTGTACAAAGGCGTAGTCTGGTTTGGGACTTGGATCTCGAGCGATCACGCGGAAGGCGCTGCAAAGACGACTTGATAAGGAAACAGGGACCGCAGGAGCGGCGAAGGTTTAACAAAATATGAGCAGTTTTGCTGATCTCTGGTACGAGGAGAAATGTTACGGCAATCTGCAATCTGCACTTGCAATCTGTAGATGAAGATGGGTTAATTTTGTTGCAGGCACCAAAATATTTTTGAGAAATTTCTGATTTTCAGTAGTAGATTTAAGAATTCGTAACTATGATTAATGTATATAAGTTGCACTCTGTCTGTTACCCTCCAATAAAAAATTCCATTCAAATGGAAATTAACAAGTCAAAAGAAAAAATAGCTGGAAACTTTATTATGGCTGCATGAATGTTATGCCAGTTTTGTACATAAATTTAGAAATGAAACATTCTGAATAAAATACACACATGTGAAAATGGTATAATGACTTTGTAAACGAAATATTAGATTTATTCAACTAAAATAATGTCTTGTCTCTTTCATATTGCAAGTATTTTATTTATTTTGAAAGAAGTATAAAATCCTAAAAACAAATATAAAAATTATCAATCAATTAGTTCGTATCATATTTTGGAAGCTAATGTCTACAAATATATTTTATTGTTGTTCAGCATTCAGGCACATTGCAGTAGTGGAAACAATTCATTCTCACTTCTCACCTAATTTTCCGAGACACTTTCACTTTGGTATCCATTCTTCTATAAAAGCCAATCCATCCACAGCAAAAACGACGAAATAGTTGAAAAACGGTTGAGCAAACCCATCCTCACGTTTCGTCTCAAAAATGTCTTTGGAATATTTAATTTGTATGGTTGTTGCCAAACCAACCAATCCAAAACGTGCTGGCTATTCTGCACAAATTAATCGTCCAACAGAGATTCTAGTAACAGCTGAGAGCTACTCTTCCGCATTCCTCGTTTTCTTCACAGCTGACAGACCAAAGCCTCCAAAAGATCGCAACATTTGCAATTGTTTTCCCCTACCAGGAACACAAGTTGCCGTTCCCTTGATTGGCACAAAGCGCATTCCACTCTGCTCAGAATGCCCCTACAACCAAAGAGCCAAGAACTTTTCCGGAATATCTCACCACAAAGTTTTCTGACAAGCAGTTGTTTAGTCTTCAGAGTTGTAATTGTAAGATAAGCACTCTAATTCACTGTTTGTCTTCCTATTTTAAACGACTATTTTTTATGTTCTAAGTAAATTCCCTCCCCCACCGGTACAAAATTATTTTTAAAATATATAAGTAGATGTATGGCAGAGAAATTTATTGAAAGTTATTCATAAAAGCTTAAATGATTTAGAAACAGTTTATTCAAATATTCTGAAATTTTACATTCAGGAAACTCTCAGAGGAACACTGCTGTAGGTTGCGCCAATAAAATGAAATGTCTCGTTTTTCGCACCTACTTCGGGACTTTAACCTCTCCCATTTCCCAAACTTGGAGGTATAACCATCCTACTGCATATTTTGAACGTACATGTCAATTTCTTGAAGGAGCTTTGTGTTTGAAGTGCAATTTTTAGAGAAGTCCAATTCAAATTTCACCTCGCTAAACCTCTGCTCAAGTTGAAGAAATTGAATCTCACTGGTTATGTGTGCTGCTGACATTCATATCCATTTAACTTCCAACGGACGCCACACATTGCTCAAGAGTGGAAATTCAGAATGGAGGATTAATGGGTGCAAGGAACTAACAACTGGGATTTATGGGAGATGCGGAGATTTTCCCATCTCGGATTCAGCATTTTTCCTAACCGCCTGTCCAAATGTGGAAATACTTCGGATCAGTGGACTCAACAATGAGAAATTTGCCATGATTTGCGAGCACTGGACTAATTTAGTTTCCTTTGAGGTCATTTGAGGGGGGATGATTTTGGGCTCTTTAATCCTGATTCCAAGACCGAAGCGGCTCGAAATCGTAGCATTACAAATTTGAAAGGTAGATAATTCAAATGAATTACTGTTCATTTTGGAAGCAATGAAAATTTAATAACTGTCTAACTAAGTGCACGTCTTCAAACATTTTCAATGTGGTCATGTCTATTTCGAGTGGAACAAGAAACGGAAGTGACGGGGGATAGGGGAGAAATGAAGAATGTTGTCTTCCTATTTACTTATGTTCTGAATAGCTTACAATATTATTTACTCAGCTCGAAGCGTTAAATTAGTCAAATCATTATTTTCTGTGTATTGTTGTGCTTGCAGGAAGAGCAGAACTGGAAGAAGATTTTGGCCAAATATCCGACCAAGCCATGAAGTATACTCTGGAAACGTGTAAAGTTTAATGTGGGTGACTACTTAAACGAGCGGAGTAGCTATCGGCTCGTTACGCTAACTACAATTCACAGAATGTGATGACAAATATCATACAAGTATTCAAGTTAGTAATTGTGAAGTTAAATTTTAAACAGAAAACATGGTTTATTTAATGAAAAAAATTATGAATTTAAATTTGTAATTTTTTGTTTGTGAAAATATTATGCAAGCATTTTACTTTGATTCCTTCCAAAAACCAAGTGATTTCGGAGATATAAATTGCAAGTAAATCCTGTATTTTTGGGTGGTTTTTAAATACTCAATCTAAAAAAGATTGTTTTTAGCAGATATCAAGCTTTACATTTACCTTGGAATTATTACCAGCGAGTTTTATGTATATTTGCTGCTCTTAAAATATTGTATAACTAAAGCTACTTAGTTTGTGACGTTTTCAAAAGTCTGCGTGAGTTTCACCTAACTAAGAATTAGTAAACTGCAATTAGAGAATCTTCAGGGATTTAAGTGTTTTTTTGTACTTGAGTTTTACTTATGTAAATTGTGAATGCTAGTTAGTTTAAAAGTTTTACGTTTCAGTTAAGTTGGTTGTGGTTTAAAATTATTAAATAATTTATTCTCGATAATAATGCATTTTAGAGAGTTTCAAGTAAAATTGTACACTTATCGATTTGCTTCTTTTAATATTATGTGAATTTCGACGGGATGGTGAATTTATCGGATTTATCATAAATTAAATAAGTTTTGCTGCTAGATCATATTGATTTTGTAGTAAATTAACCTTTAAATGGAATTATATAAGTTTATCCAATACGTAAATTTAACGAGTCCGCCCCCGCGCCGCTTCTCTCTGCTGTTCAAGCGTCAGCTTAGAATTTGCTGCTTCCTACAAGTCAAACGATACACAAAAAAGATTTTTTAAACGTTGTAGACGATAACAATATATACTACAAATAAACAATAAAATAAATCTACAAAATCTATAAAATATATAAGTAGATGAATGGTTGAGAAATTTATAGAAAATTATTCATAAAAGCTTGATTGCTTGAGAAACAGTTTATTCAAATACTCTGGACTTTTACCTTGCCTACCTATACCACTTTGTCTTGATGGTGACATTTTCTGTGATTGTGGATCCGAGAGGAAAATCAAGTTACAACGGAGTCCTTCCCCATGTCCTCTTGGATTGCAACCTCGCATTCGACCCAATTTGAATTGAAATCAGCCAGCCGGTAATCCTAGAAAATATTTTGAATGTGCATGTCAAATCATTGAAAGAACTTTGCCTTTAGAAGAAACAGAGCAGGAGAAACTCCCACGCTTAAAAGTTTTGGACTAAGAAAGTACGTAAAACGTATGTTTACAGATATTTTCAAATTATTAAGCCGTATACACATCTTAATATCAATAAAACATACAATTCAATCAAACCTATCTTTTCTAGGTATTTCTAGGTATTCTAGTTGATGGATGAGCAGAACTGAAAAGAGATTTTTGCCAAGTATTCGGGTCGCTGCTCATCGTCAGTATTAAGGTGTATCGTTATCCTTGATAAATTAAGTGTGCAGACTGTGATAAAGTATACAAGTTATAATTATTTGAGTTTGTTATTAGTAAGTTAAATGTTGACATGACATGCGATTTCTTTAAGAGGAAAAGATGATGAATTTCAATTTGTCATGTTCTGCTTGTGAACATATTATGTGAAAACTTTATTTTGATTCATTTCCAAACCGTGTTACTTGGAATATGAAAAATTGTGTGAAAATAACATAATTTCTAGTGGATATTTAGCTTTGAATTTAGCTCAAAAGTTTTATTAGTGACTCTAAAACCGAAAAAATTCCATGTATGTTTGATACTCTTAAAATATGATGCAACTGAAGATTCTCATTCTGCCCAGCAAATACTATTTTAATGCTAGGTAATTTAAGACGTTTACAAATGTTTAGTATTTTGGAACAACTAATTTATTCTGTACAACAAAGCATTTTTAGAAAGTTTCAAGAATAATTGCATGCTTATCATACTCACATCATTAATTGTATCCTTCGTTTCATCATAATATGTGAATTTTCACGAGTTGAAAAATTTATAGAATTTCGAACAAATCAAATAATTTTTACTGTCAGATCATATTAAATTTGTGGTAAATTAACCTTAAATCGAATTCTAAATATAAGCCTATCCAATATCTCAATTCAACGAGTCCGCCCTTGCAGCGATTCTTTTGCAAGTTTCTGCTTCTCAGGTGACAGTGCTGCCTTGTGATTATTTGCTTCCTACAAGTGAAGTTATGCACAAGAAAATTTAAAAAATAATGTAGAAGGCAACAGCAACAATCCTATTTTCATCGTTGTTTACTTACCGAATCGGCAGTGGAAAAGATGAGTAGAAGAAATGTAAATGACCAAAACAGCTCGAATAAGTTCATGGTTGGAAAATCCTTTTTACTTCTTGTCGGTGTTCACTTTTAAAAATATATTATCTATTTACAAACAGTTAATACTTTAGGCTATATTTTTGTAACAATTATTGGGGAAAATTTCTGAGCTATTTCCTTTCCACGAATGTACTGAAAAATATTATATAAGGTGATTCATTATATTTCTCGCGTCATGCAACTATTAACAATTTTATGTGCGATGATTATTACTGTTGATCCGTCTGCGAGTCGATTGTTCTATTGTATTCTGTGCGACATTAATCTAGCCTAACTATTTTTATGACGTACATCTTTTGATTAATTGCAAATGTATACATGCATGTATATTAACTTGGAGGAAATGTTCTGCTGTATTAGCAAATTTAATGAATTGGTAATGGTAAAATTTGTAGTGCCTTACATTATGTATTATATTATTTCTTCTACTTATCTTGTATATTAAATGATTAATTTAATCGCCAAACTCGGATCAAGGATTGGTGATTCTAATCCGTGATTACCCAAGCCGGCTTACGTAACTGCACATTACATAACTATTTGAATGAAAAGTTGAAGGAACGTAGGGCATGGTTAACAGTTTTCGAAACATAACGACTTATTTACTCTAGCTTTCAATCGCAACTGCGATCATCAGCAGGAGAATAAAAATCACGTAGAAAGACTATAGATGAATTATGTTGCTTTTCAACACTAGACTGAAATTTTGGAGAATTAATATGCAAAAATCGGTCTTCTTATCTTCTATCTTAACCAATGTATCTATCTTCTTATCTTAACTCACTAAATTAACTTAACCAAAAAACTGTTCTAACTATCTTAACCTTTACTGCTAAGTTCTTTTTAACCTACATATTTAAATATTACTGTGTTTATAATTTTAAATTTCATCTATAGGAACACATCAAGAAATGTAAAAAGTAATATGAGATTACTACGACAAGTGACATTTAACGAATTTATCACCACTATTTGGCGGGTTTTCCTGCCAATTTCAATTTTTCTAATTAAAGTCGAAAAACGGTACAAAAGGGGGCAAAATCCGCCAAAAAAGGTTATTAAAACGTTTTTCCCAAATAAAAATAAGGCTCATAATGAAAGGGCTTCTCTGTCACCAAAATATCAAACAAAGTACATATTTTTTGTGCTATTTAGACGCTAGGGACAATATGTCGATAGAGACGAGCCATGAAATATTTGCATAAAAATGCTTTAAATTATTGGTGCAATCAGTATCATGCAATGCCTTGAGTGATCCTGGTTTCAATCGGTTAGTGAGTAGTCATCCACGACAGAGAAGAAGAGAGAAATCACCAGACCCAGCAGCTGAGCAAGTAAAACAGTTATGAATTAGTGTAAACTATTGTCATCACGGCATTCCTCCCCAAAGAAGCGAATGAGATTCAAACTGCGACTGACCTTGAAGTGGAGGGAGTCATGTAGTCGAGAATTTCCTGTTCCGAGTCCAATAGGTTCCTTGGTTAGCTCATCGAGGATCACATTCACATCAAAGCTATTCCCACCCACCTGAAATTTCCCTTCGTGGATCGCCCAGTTCCTGATCCATGCTCGAATTTTGTCATTCTTACAAAAAATGGGAAAATCAGACAAATATTTAAGAGTGGTCTTTTGATGAGAGAAAGCAAAACAAGTTATGGCGAAAATTGTGAGCAAGCAAGCTTCACTTCAGTTGAGATTGAGATACTGGCACATTACCTGCTGTGCAATCCATCCGGCTATGAAGTAGACTAGCTCTGCTTTCAGAATATTGTATGCGTACGTGAGATTCGTGGCACTGAGCGTCCTATCCAGAAAGACGAAGTGTACGAGAAACGCGACCCACATGAGCATGATTGCAGGATGCATCCATTTCAGAAGGGGACTGTACACCTTGCTTATTGCCTTGAGGACGACCTTGAGATCTTGGAGTTTGAGCCAGAGGGCTTCTCGTTTCGCCTGGAGTGCAGCCCACTCGTCTTCGTTTTCTGTGGGGACATTCTCAGTCACTTCGGCGACTTCATCCATGAACGGCTTCAGAAGCAGATACATGGCCCCAGCAACAACCAACAGTGAATCCAGCAGGTTCCCAATCTGAAAGGAGGATGCAAATCGGCCAAGACTGACTACTGATCCGGACACAACTTTTGTGACTGTCAGGGTGTCTCCGGATTTCGCTTTCATTTCGCTTGTGACATTGAGATAATCCACAGAATCCCAGACAGTCAGGTCTTCCGCGAAGAGCTGGGAGTCACGAAGGATCACCTTCTTTACTGAGAAGTCCGCGAAGCCATATCGAAATAGAGTCTGCACAACAGCAAAGACGAGTGAAGTGAAAGCCAGACAACTGATGACGTGTTTCGCAAAGCGGACTGTTGGCTTGCCAACGTGGAGATGAGATTTTTCATAGTTCTCGATTGTGCTTATCATTTCGCCAGTTTTCTGCATCCTGTAGTGCATGACATTGATACCAAAGGTTTTGAAAAGGATGATGGAAACGTGGAAAATAAACTGGACGAATCGGCTATAGATGGCAGTCTCGAGAAACGTCATAAAGTAGTATTTGGCTTCGCAAGCGGAATTGAACAAGGATAGCCCAGCAATAATCAATACGGCAGCCTGTGGCGACAATGTATAAATATTACTAATATAATATCACATAGATTATCACATAAACTATTATTATACATTCATCCCCATTTCATATTTTTGCCTAAAAATCTCTTGAGGAGCGAAAGAGTCATTGCGAAGCATGCAATGAAACAATTTTTGGACAATCCATGATTCCTCGTGACCCAAATTAGAATTTTTACAAGTCACTTACTTTTGTCAAATAAATTTATGGCTGCATGACTGCATGCACTTGTCCGAAATTCCGATGTTTTTAATATTTCATATGCGATAATACCTATAATTTTGAGAGTATTTTTAGAACCACTAGCTGACTGTGCACTGAAACTACATACGTTTTTTGTTTAAATTAAATTCTGGTAAAATGAGAAATTGTAAGCGCCAGCAGAGAAAGCAAATTCACTTAATTTTGAAATATTGCTTCGTTGAGACTGAGTGCACAATTCCCTATGGTCCTGGTCCTCCTAGCTCAACGAACTCTTCAAAAACCCAGGCCAATATTCACCCGTAACTTACTGAATATCATTTCTGGAGAACTGACCAGAAAGTGCGGTAGAAATGCTTGAGAGTAACACCAGGTGCTTAAACATTGATATGGGATAAATTGCATCACATTTTGTCGGCTTGTCTAACGACCTTGAAGTGAACCTTACGATGCGTCAGTGACATGTATTTCTGGTAAAAGAAGCCAATGATATTTTTTTATCATGACAAAAACTAATTATCACATTACGGAACTCTGTTCAGGAGGAAAATTACTTCAAAAATTCAAATTCAAGTCCGACCCACGAATCACCTATTAAAGTTTATTTGATGCTATTGATAAGCAATTGCAATGCTCTTTCGACTCTCGGGATATGTTAATCCCAAAAAAGGACGAATGCATAAACCAAGGAAGGGAAAAAAATACATGCCTATACCATGTGAAAAATTCAAAAGGAAGGAAATATTAAAAATACTTACCAGTCGTATTGCGAGAAGAATCGGCTGAATCCGTTTGTTCGAAGTGATTTTCCTCCAAGTGGTGAAAGTTGTTTGTCCCAGGAAGTAGATGGTGTCGTAGTGACTCTTCAGAAGGGTTGATGACTTCAGCACAAGATTTGAGACAACGCAGTCGATTGTTTGATCATTTGTCTCTTCCCCGAGATCATCTAGGTCAATCACGGAATGATCTCTACCTCTCTGCCGCTTGGTTTCTGGGACGATGTCAACCTGATTCCTTCTGCATCCTGGAACTCCAAAGCCATTCATCTGACTGCCCCCACTCACATTTCGATTTTCTCCGTCCCCACTTATTTCAGACTCGCTTTCACTTTCATTGAGGTCGACGTCAACAAAAGCTGCTTCGTCTTCACTGAAGTCTTGACCATCTTCAGACAAGACAGGTGGAATGAAATCATTTTCACTTCCGGTATTTACACTCGGTGGTGTACTCTTCTCAGGACTGATATGACTTTCACTGGGAATTGATGCAGCATCGTCGGAACTGAAGCTCCCCCGAGAGAGAAGACGCACTAAATTTCCACGCAATGCATACTCCAACTCGTCTTCACTTCGAGTGGATAACCGCCTTTCTCCACTTTCACCACCATTTCTCCTTTCACTCGAAGAAGGAAACATTTTTAAATGATTGACTCGTTACAGGTAATTAATGTATGAATCAGTGTTCTATGATATGAGATAATTAATAATTTACACTACCTATCAGCTAAAGACAGTACTTAACAGTTGTAAATATAAAAGGTGAACATTAAAATAGTTAAGGTAAATACTTAAAATATTTCAGAGTTTTTGCTTTGAGAGAAAAAAAAGTTTAGTTGCAGCTAACACCAGCGAGACTGGTTGACGATGACTAATTGCCGGAGAGACCGGGAGAAAATATGTGACATCAGAAATCATGCTTGTTAGTCCAGAAAAAAACTTTCTCTGGAAATATAATGTATGCTTTAACCCAGAAATATGACACGTACTTGTTGTATCGTCCAGAAATATATGTATTACATATTTGGCATGATATTTTTTGTTGCTCTGCTTTCTCTCTTGTTTTTCTGCCCTTCCATTGTTTGTTAGCTAAGCTCCACCACTTCTCGCGTGAGCTTGATACTATGGCCATGTGGGTCCAGTGGATGATTCAGATTATTAATTATTGATGATACGCTCGCACACTTTTCACCCTCCTAAGCATTATATTTTGTTGCAATGCGCATCAGAAATTTAAACTCTAAATGCTTTTCAATATCATTTTGGCCAGGTGAACATTTCTGCGTCAATGGTGACATTGAACATATTTTCCGTTTATGTGACGCACTATTTGTGCAATTGCTCTATGCAAATTTTGGTTTATTGATTGATATTTGATTAAAAAATTTTATTTGTTAATTAGAGTATTATAAGGTACAATGGAAACTAAAAATGTACGTTAACAAATGAGGAATTTACGATGAATTAAATTATGAAATAATTGAGAAATTTATGAACAGTAAGAAACTTTTCAAGCCAATTTAGTAGTCGCGCAGTTTCAACTTTACAAAATGAATATCACATTTACTTAAAAAAAAGACTTGTTTTAATCATTAATCACCAATTATACTTTAAGGAACCAAAATGTTGGTAAATAAATTAACTTTCGTCTACTTAAAGAATTTTTGACGTATGAAATATAATGAATCATCCCCTGATTTGGTAGTCAGAGCATTATTGCGTACCTAATCGTTCCATAAATGCATTATGAGTTATAGGTAATATTTTTAACTGATCACCGATCCCAGTGGAAAAAATCATATCCTAAAACCAAAGGCACAAAGCCCAACACTGAACAAACAAACAAGCTGCGAGACAACCAAACAACGCGTACCAAAACGTGATACTTGCATTTTTGGCTTTACGATTACATACAACCGTTCCTATGGTGAACGCATTCGGTTGTTTTCAGAGTGCCCCAACAACAACCCGCTACTATTCCCAGATGTATTTCTCATCGTTTGTTTACAACTGGTATTTATTCTTTAAACCTGCTGCTTTCATTCAGGATTTGTTTTGGTTTTTTCTTCATCAAAAATATTTTCCACGTGTTGTCTACAAGCTGTCTTTTATTCTCGAAAGTTAATTAATTATTATAAAAGCAAGTTATTTACTAGAGCATCAGAATATCTATTCGTTATATCAGCTATAGTAAATAATCACTGGGGAAGAGCGTTGGTAAGCTTATTAATTATTTACAAACATTGTTTTATTTTATGAAGTAAACCTAAATTGTAATATTTTAAATCCCAACAGTGTTGACTTGGCGAATAAGTCTATCATAATTTGTGCCGTGAAGATGAAGCGGACGAGGAAGGCGTCTTCAGGAGCGAGTTCAGTTGGAGTTGTTCAAGTTCCTGTGGGAGAACTCGAAACACCGGCAGCTCTCTTAAATGACGTTGTAAGTGAAAGGAAGTCTACTATCAATATTTAGTGTAAATAAATGAATTATTGAACCTGCATTTCAATTTCTTGAACTTAAAACATTCAGGTGCTGCAGAACATATTCAAATTTTTGGGCTACAAAGACCTCAAGACAATTCGAGATGTGAAAAATACAGTTTGGCTCAGAAACTCCAAAACGGCGTGGTGGTCAAGGACAAAAGTGACATTGACAAAAGACAAAGTCGAGGAGTATGTCAATCAAACAGAGTTACATTCTTGTGTGAAAAACTACACATTGAAATATTTTGAAAAAGACGACTATAAAGCCATCTGGGATCATTTTGGACATTCCATCAAATATTTGGTGCTTCCCTGCTGCGAACTCGGATCAGTGGATGATTTTCGTCAGATTTTTTACACGAAGTGTCCCAATCTGGAAAAACTGGTGACAGGTTTTCTACGGCTGAGAGAAAGCACACTTGCTGTGGAACCCATGGAATGGCAGGAGCCGCATTTCGGGGTGCAGAAAAATTTAAGGTTTCTCAATTTAAATTTCGCTTTCGGCCAGATGCCTTTGTCTTGGATGGAATTGCTCTCCCATTTTCCTAACTTGGAGGTACAGCACGGCATTTAAGACTTATCTGAAATCATCCTCACTGTCGGTTAGAACTGTTATCAATTTTTCTTTTTTCCTATTTTTTCCTATTTTTTGTTCAGGGCTTGGAAACAAATACAAATGCGGACGTTTACAAGGCCATCTCAATCATTCGTCGACATGACCCGAAAATG
>JAQIXW010004189.1:0-11966 GCA_034700685.1 Willowsia buskii
TTGAATTGCCAAATTTATTTCTTGTCACGCGACAAAAGCGACATAATACATATAACACGTAATAAAATTACATATTTGTTTTCAAGTAAGTGTCTCTTTAAACGTATAAAATCAAAAAATAAAAAATTACAAAATTTTGTCAGATTTAAATATATTCAAATATTGAGTTGGTCCTTTTGTTCATAATCCATTGTCTTATTTCTCGGTCAAATTCGGACGCACTTTTAGTTTCCTTAATTTTTGTGGGCAGGCTATTCCACAGTGTAATTCCTCGATAGAAGAAGCTTGATTGACCGATATCTGTTTTTAATCCTGGCACAATGAAATTGTTTTCTAACTTGGAGCTTCTTCCATTGTCTTCTCTTTTTCTAAAGTGTTTATAGCACTCCTGGACTGACGATTCATTCCATATTTGCTTGAATATAAAGTTCAGAGTGAAAACATCAGTTCTTTCGTGGCACAGCATCCAGTTCAGTTGTTCAATCCGGTCTAGTTGGTTCATTTTATGTTTTTGTTTGGCACGTATCACAATTTTTGCTAAACGTAGCATAATATTGTTTACTCGTTTAGTTTTAGTTTTACAGATGTGTCCCCATACAATTAAACAATAGTCTAATTTTGACAAAACGAGAGAGGTAGAAAATATATTTCTCCATTTTGGACTAAATAATTTTTTGTACCTGTTTATCATGTACATTCTTGATGTCATTTCTTTACAAACGTTTTCAAAATGACTCTCAAAATTTAAACTACTATTTAGTACTACTCCTAAATACTTGAATTCTGAGACAAGCTCAATAATTCTGTTGCTTACTTTCAATTTAAGACTTTCACTTATTTGCTTTCCCTTATTTTTAAATATCATACATTTTGTTTTAGATATATTTATTTTCATGGAGTTGGTTCTACACCATGCTTGCAGGTTATTAATATCTGCTTGAAGCTTTTCACGTACTTCATTCACTGTTTCACCATGTACATATATCACAAGATCATCTGCATAGTAGGTGAAAGCAGTGTTCTTGAAAATTTCCTTTGTATCGTTGATGTAAATGGAGAAAGCTAGTCCAGATAGCTGAGATCCTTGGGGGACCCCTTGTATCATGGAGAAAGAATCAGACTTTTCTCCACCTTTACATACTACTATTTTTCGATCCGAGAGATATGAATGGAAAAAACTTAGATTGTTGTTTTTTATTCCATACAGTTGTAACTTTTGCAGGAGCAATGAATACTGGACTCTGTCAAATGCTTGTACAAAGTCGAAAAATACAGCTCCAGTTATTTTCCCTTTGTCTGCTGCATTTTTAACCTCATCGGTGAAAATTGTAATGGCACTTTGTGTGGATCTGCTTTTTCTGTAGCCGTGTTGTTGGCTCATTAGAAGATCTTTTTCTTCGAAATGATTAATTAATCTATTATAGAGAATGGTATCTATAATTTTCAAGAGAGAATCAAGTTAATCAAGAGAATAATTTTCGGATGCCTAAAGTATATATAGGCCAATTCAAGTTTCAACATTTTGAAACATGATGCGACTAAACGAACGAATCTATTGCTAAAATTACAGTTCCGCCTAGTATTGTTCCATTTGACTTTGGAGAAGAGCCTGTATTTGCTGGAGGTACCACGCAAGCAACGTGTTTGGTATCATTAGGTTGGTGTTCTTGTTCTTAAATTGAATGTCTTCTTTGACAAAACGTAAACCAAAGAGAAAAAGGTATTTTATATACGAATTACCTATTTATGTCTATGCAAAACAAAAAGGCGACGCGCCAATGGATGTGACTTGGAGTTTCCAAGGGGGTCGGTTAAGTTCGCACCTCGGTTTGAAAACAACACTGATAGGCGCAAGAATGAGTGTATTGTTAGTTGAGCCGGTCATTCCGGGCAACTCTGGGGTGTATACATGCACAGCGAGGAATCGTGCAGGAATAGCCAACTCATCAGCAGTTCTGGAAGTTTATGGTGCGTTCCAGTATGCAATTTAAATTAAACTGTACAGTTGTGTCATATGTCATGAAAGTGCGCTGCTGCAATGTATATAACTTTTAAACGAAAGCCAACATTTCAAGTAAACGCGCATACCCCTAGAACATTTTATGATTATACACTGAAACAAAAATAGTTTTACTCTTGCCAGGATGTAATTATATCAATATCAATAGCTATAGCCGAGGTAAAAGAAGAAAACTCAGATAGCTTTCCCTTTTTAGTACTACAAGTTTAGGTACATAAACCACAATACATATACGGAACATGTAGGTTGCAGGTTATCTCACCATACCCCTACCAAACATCTTTCTCCCCTTTAACTCTCCCTTCTTTCTATTCCTGACTCCTGCACATCCTGTAGTGATTTATGTATGTTGATTCTGTTAATTTTATGTGTACAGAGTACGTTATTTTAGCTTTTTAATCTCTTTCGTTTTACAATTTTAATTGATAGTAGAAAACGTAATTGTTTATTATATTGTGTGTTTGTTGCATGTTTGTAAGTATCTGTTTTTTTATTTATTTTATGCATGTAATATGTAGATGTAATTTATGAATAGAAACCAATAGCTTTACCTACACTTTACACTTTTCTGAGATCTTCCATGCATGTAGAATTTTCCCCTGTGTTTACCTTGCAGCATGCGCTTCGCTTGACGCTATAAAAATATTTTATTCCAAAATCACGAAAGAGTATTATGACTAATATATTATGCTTCTGATATGATTAGTTCCTCCACGCTGGATTGTTGAGCCAACTGATAGAGCTTTTGCTCAGGGAAGTGATGCCCGTATTGAATGTAAGGCTGACGGATTCCCAAAACCAGGCGTGACATGGAAAAAGGCTGCCGGTCAGTTGAATTAAAATTCCTTACCTAAATACAGTTGTTGCTGATTCCGAAAATTATTATTTTTTATAGGTGACGGTCCTATGGACTACCGAGACTTGAAAGGATCTGCTCCTGGAATGCGCGTTGAAGATGGAGCTCTTGTTATCGCAGCTGTCCCCAAACAAGCTGAAGGTTACTATTTGTGCGAGGCAAATAATGGAATAGGAGCTGGCTTATCGGCTGTCATCTACCTCTCGGTTCAAGGTATTGAATTTTTAAAGCATAAAGAAAATAATCAAGATATGCATTGAAACATTTTACATGAAAAAAAATTTTTTTTAGCACCACCTCAATTCGAAATCAAGTTCCGTAACCAAACTGCTCGCCGAGGAGAACCTGCGATTCTTCAGTGTGAAGCAAAGGGCGAGAAACCAATTGGAATCCTATGGAGCCGTGATGGAAAACGTCTTGACCCCAAAGCTGATCCTCGATACACCATCCGTGAGGAGATTTTGTCCAATGGAGTCCTCAGTGATTTGAGTGTTAAGCGAGCTGAGCGAACCGACTCTGCCGTTTTTGCTTGTGTTGCCACTAATGCATTTGGATCTGATGAGACCAGTATCAACTTAATTGTTCAAGAACCACCAGAAACTCCATTCGGTCTAAAAGTTTTGGACAAATCAGGACGATCCGTACAACTTGCATGGAATGAGCCCTACAGCGGAAACTCTCCAATTACCCGATTCTACATTGAGTACAAAATGTCCAAAAGTGATTGGAATACTGGAAAGGATCGTGTTTTAGTACCTGGATCACAGACAATGGCTGGTGTATACAACTTACGACCTGCTACCACATACCACTTGAGGCTTGTTGCAGAAAACGAAATCGGGACATCTGAAGCATCCCAGTCTGTTACCATTATTACCGCTGAAGAAGCTCCTTCTGGTCCACCACAAAACATTCAAGTTGAACCTGTTGACCAGCACACACTGAAGGTTACATGGAAGCCCCCACTTCGAGAAGAATGGAATGGAGAAATTATGGGATACTATGTTGGATACAAACTTGCATCATCCGATAAACCATACTTGTTTGAGACTGTCGAATTCTCCCGAGAAGTTGGAAAGGAGCATCATCTCATGGTTTCCAATTTGAAGACTTACACTGAATATTCTGTCGTTGTACAAGCCTTCAACCGAGTGGGACCAGGCCCAATGTCAAAGGAAATTACTCAACACACCGCTGAGGGAAAGCCAGATCAACCACCTCAAGATATTAGCTGCACTACTTTGACCTCACAATCTATTCGTGTTTCTTGGACATCACCTCCACTGGCCTCCGCAAACGGTGTAATCAAGGGTTATAAGGTTATTTTCGGACCATCAACAACGTGGTATGGTAAGTAAAAAAGGAAGCTAATTCATTGTATACAATAGTACCATTACGACTATGACTAGTAGTAAGAAATTTATGACTATAAAAAATTAATTGCAGACGATAAGACCAAGGACGTAAAAGTTACTGCTGCCAGTGAAATCATTCTTCATGGACTCAAGAAGTATACTGACTATAACATTACCATTTTGGCTTACACCAATGGCGGAGATGGCAAGGCATCCGAGGCTATTTCATGCCACACTGAACAGGACGTTCCTGGACCACCAATGGCTGTAAAGGCTAGCGTCATGTCTGCTGACTCGGTACTCCTAAGCTGGCAGGTAAGATGAGAACAATAATGGGTCTGACTGATTGTTGAATCCCACGACTTACTAAATTAATTTTACTCTTAATAGCCACCTGCACAACCCAACGGAATGGTAACTCAATACACTGTCTACACCCGAGTCATCGAGCCAAAGGAATCTGAGCCTAAAGCACAAAAAATTCCAGCATTCCAAACCACCTTTGAAAGTAACAGCTTGAAACGCAAAGAACGATATGAATTCTGGGTCACCGCATCCACTGCCATTGGAGAAGGTTCTGCTTCCAAAGCTGTCATCATTTCTCCTTCCAACAAAGTCCCTGCCAAGATTGCTTCCTTTGCTGAAAAGATTGTCGCGACTCACCGGGAAGATGTCAAATTACCCTGCCAATCTGTCGGCGTTCCTGCTCCTGAAATCAAGTGGAAAGTTAAGGGACAACCTCTTACGCAGAGTGACCGACTTCGCCTGTTGCCTGATGGAAGCTTACTTATCAAGGAAGTATCTCGCAAGGATGCTGGAGATTACGCTTGTCGTGCTGAAAACTCGTTTGGACAAGATGCAATTATGCACTCACTCGTTGTTCAAGCTCCACCACAGCCACCCAGCATTTCTCTCTCTGGCACCACTGGCACTTCCATTACTGTCCGCCTAAAGTCCCCTGTTGACAGCGCTCCTCTTCACGGCATGACCATTCACTACAAACAAGACTTTGGAGAATGGGAAACTACTCAGGTTCCCCCCAACACATCGGAATATACTTTGGAAGGACTGAGCTGCGGAACTAGATATCAGCTTTATGCTACTTCATTTAACAGCATTGGAACTGGTGAAGCATCCGACATTTTGAATACACGTACCAAGGGAGCCAAGCCCGGAGTACCTCCAGCACAAAAGTTTATTGAAGTTTCTCAAAACAGCGTAACTCTTCATTTGAGTGCTTGGGATGATGGTGGCTGCCCCATGCTCTATTTCGTTGTAGAGTACAAAGCAAGGTGAACAATTATTTTTCTGTAGTGGTTAGTTTATGTTCCATAATAAAAGTTGTTGTAGTTTCGTTAATCTTAATATCACTTCCTCATCACCAGACACCAAGGCGAATGGACAATGGTTTCAAATAGCGTTAAACCCAGCGGAAACTATGTCGTATTGGACTTGACCCCTGCAACTTGGTATCAACTCAGAGTTACAGCTCACAACAACGTTGGGTTCACCCAAGCTGAGTTTGAATTTGCGACTCTGACCATCATGGGAAGTACGTGAAATCATCCGGTTTTTCCTACTTTTACCGATAAAACTACTGAAAATCCGCTTTGTTTTTTATTCTTTTTACAAATTTTGCATTTCATAAAACCATTTTTAGAAACCAATATCAGTCTTTTTTCTGGAGGGTACAGTTCGGTTCGGGCTTTTCATCTTGGTTAATTTTTTATGATTTTTTTTCAGATAATACTGTAAACTCATTTTTAATATAACTTTCTCTACCAATAATGAGAAAACAATTGATGATGATCTCCCTTTTTGCCACAGTTTTATTTTGCCTTAATAATTTTGATTAATTTTATGCTGCCTTTTTAAAACCTAACCTTTAGAAATAAACTTAGCAAACTAAACTCATACACACTTTCACTTCCGGTAGCATTTGAAGTAGATACATTTCACTGTAATCTTTTGTATATAAAAAAAGTTATTAATCAATAATATATTACCTCAGGTTATCTCAACAGGGAATCCATGTTTCTTGTTATTGTGGTATTTTCATAGATATTTTGGCCCCACCATCTCGTGAAGATAGCAGAGATTACACTTCAGAATGGATTGCATTCATAAGTGGAAATCTCAATTTAGTCGTTCCGGTAGTCACTGCAGTAATCGTAATTTTTACGGCTCTGATCACAATCTGTGCCCTCCGGCGGGGAAAGACTGATAATGTGCACAAAGGTAAACACAAAATCATGTTTTAACAAGCTTCTCCCTTCATTTTTCTTTCGAAATGTAGCGAAAATCGGGCCTGTCCGAACAAATAATGACTACGGGCGAATGATGGAACTCCTTCCTTGGCTTCCGGAATGGGTTGATTACAACATGCTTATTGCTGGACTAGCTATGGTTGTCATTATAACTGTTGGTATTGTTGTCATTTGCGTTGCTGTCGCCAGACGTAATCGTGGACCGGAAAGCGTCCGACTCCGAGGTTTTCTATATCCGTTCTGAAAATATAAAAGAAAAGTCTCTCATGCGAGTTCTCTGAATAGGGGTTGGATTATACATTAAGACATGCTTTACATAAGATTTAATCATAAATTTCAGACGAGGGACTCTATGCTCAACCAGACATGCGTGGAATGACTCTGAAGCGAGAATATCGTGACGAATTGGGATACATTGCACCACCAAACCGAAAGCTTCCCCCGGTTCCTGGATCTAACTACAGCACTTGTGACCGGATCAAGAAAGGTAGGAAAATCATTCCGTGTGATATATGAAATGCATAAAATCAATACACTAATTTGGTACAGGTTTTAGCCCAAACTGAGCAGCGTCATAAATAAAATAAGTCAATGGTAAGATATGAGCATGCTCGAAAATGTTGCTGACTATAAATGTTTTTTCAATAAAAGAAAAATCGTTTGCACGTCAACTTTTGGAATGCAAATGTTTTTACCCCTTTAATCCCTGCTAAATTATGTAATCAATAATAACTTAAGAAGAAAATGTTCGAATCTTTTTTGGAATGCCTTATATAAATGTCGAGTTAAGAGTTTTCCCTTTAGTCGATAGACTATATTCTCTAGATTCCCAAGCATTAAAGTATTTAATTATGAATTTATCGGTTTAGTTTTGCTTTAAGTGTTTTTTAAAATGTGGAAATAATGAAACATTATCACTCAGGTCAAGCTACGTGGAATCCCAAAAGGATAGCAGCTTCTGCAGGAGGCCCTCATACTTACGAAGAGCTTGCAGGGGATTGTGGTAATTACTATGAGGGTAAACCACCAGTGCCACCACATGCCCATGATGATAATTATAGTAGGCCCATTAACGGTGGTAAATACCAAATTCAAATCGAGCTTCACACACGAATCATCTATGCTTTTGTTGAAAGAATTGTCTCGTCTGCTCTCTATATTTTGTGAAATAATTTTTCTTGTTATTATTTTTTTTTCTTTTCGGTTCATCCCCATTTTTGTCCTGTAACGTAAATAGTCTATTTAGATCGTGGTACGTAAAATATATTATATGTCCAAGAATGGCACTGATTAATATTGTGTATGTACTTATAAACTATTTACTTTAATTTAAATATAGGTGGATATTTTCCGCTGTAAAAATAATATGTATTAATGTTCCACTACTACTACAAAAATCTTCACGTTAGAATACTTTACTGATGTCTATGAATTCTGTACAATAACATATTATGCTTTATCTGCAAAATGACTGCAACTCTTCTCTTTCTCTAGCGTCTTTTGTATTCTATCTGTTTCGTGTTTCGTACACACAGTCGTCTTCTGTATGGTGGCGCAGCAACTCTTAACCGGCATTTTTGTACAAATGTACATTTCCATTTTTAATTCAATTACAGGGCCAGGTGGACCTGATGAAGAAATTTGTCCTTATGCCACCTTCCATCTTTTGGGCTTCCGTGAGGAGATGGACCCCTCAAAATTAGCTCAAACTTTGCCTCATCCCCCCGGTCATGGACATCATCGTGGAGGATCTCAGTCTGCCGTAAGTTGAATTAATTGGATCCTATGCATTGGAGTAAAAGTGGACGTTTGTAACATAATATTATTGTAATTATTACAGCAACGAGGGACCAGTACCACACGGTATGGACGTGGACCAGTTGGTTCCGGAGTTGTTTCTTCCGTTGCTGGTGGTGGTACTGTTGGACCAAACGGGATCATTTTGCCCTCAAATCACGTTTTCTCTCCCGAGTACGACGATCCCGCTAATATTGAAGACGAGTATGGTTACAATAGCCCAAATCGACGAGGCTCTTTAGGCCGACGATCAATGGGTAAGTTTTGTTTTTTAAACCAAAAGTTATTTTTTTAAAGTTTTGCAAGTCATTGTTCGATGTACATAATACTTACTTTTCTTGCTATGCAATTATGCATATAGGTTCCATGCGAACTGTCCCAATCCCAGAGAGCCCCTCTCC
Source organism: Willowsia buskii (assembly GCA_034700685.1). Classification (NCBI taxonomy): domain Eukaryota; kingdom Metazoa; phylum Arthropoda; class Collembola; order Entomobryomorpha; family Entomobryidae; genus Willowsia; species Willowsia buskii. The sequence continues at coordinate 8,697 of JAQIXW010004189.1, forward strand.
TCCTCCCCCACCACCACCACGTCCCGCTGAGGGAACCCCTAACTCTACCCCATCCCACTCCCAGAACAACCAAAGCACTAACTCTGCAAATGACTCAAAAGAATCCAACGAATTATCCGAGGCTGAATGCGACCGCGATCCTTTGATCCGTAACCGCAACTCTATTGGAGGAGTTTCTCCTGGCACAAACACTGAGGAAATGCGCCGACTTCTCGAAAAGTAAGTTTTGTAGATGCGCATGATATGATCGTTCTCTCTGGAATTCATTATGTAATTGTATGTATGTAGTAATTGTAGCTAAACACGTGGCTACACATCGTAGAATGTCCTTTATGTTTCTTGTATGTTTAAAATTTCCATTTTCTAATACAATCCAACTTCCTTCTGTAATTTTTGCTGCTTGCTTGTGGATAATAAAAGGAACCAGTAAGTGTCAAACCCCTTAATACAATCTATAATAATAACTTCTACATTTTAAAAATCTATACTTTTACACCTTTTCGCCAACACGCAATATTAGTCAAAAGAAAAACTGATAATGTTGCTACTAAAATAATCACACATCCAGTGTAAAAGTTTTCAACGAAAAAAGTGGCTAATCCGGTATTGATTCATTCTTTACAGAAATGAAGCAGCTCATCCCATTCCTAATGGTTTGACTCCTTATGACACAGTCAACGTTTAAATGCCCACAGTGAAGAATCAATGGACATACGATGGACAATGATGACCATCTTCATCATGGAGTAAACTTTCCAAATACTCCTCAACTTGTAATATATACCAAAGAATCAGTTTCATCACATTTCTCGTAACGTAATGGTAAAAAATGAACTGTTTGACAAACATTTTTAGGATAATTTACATACTTAAAGCATTTGACGAACATTTACTATCATGATAATTAGACTGGGTATGCTGATAAAGAGTCTCGTGTGCGTGGCTGTGTAGTATGATGTGTGTGTAGCGATATGCAATTTAGATAATAAGTGTTCGTGATCATCATAAGCTTCAATTTTTCATTCGTTAATCAAGTCTAAATAATACCAACCACTTCTTCTATAAATTGCATACCGAATGCTAATGATCTTTATACTGTACTATTTAAATACACACACAACCAATTATTACACCATGTTCCATATTATATTCTTCTTATGCGACCAGCGTTAATCGATTTTTAATCATTTATGTGATTTTCAAAAGATCTTAATCAACTTAGCTGTTAGGTTTAATTTTAGAAGCTTTTCTTATTTAGAACGGCTTTATATTGGTTTTATAATTTTTGTTAACTCGTTTTTAAAGAAATCAGGTTATTTGACTAGATTTTGAACGCGCTTGAAAAACTACTTTAAGTTTGTACGCAACCGATTTTAATTATTATAAGTTTTTAGGATTAGACAGTTTGAACATCACAATTTTAATTATGATTAAGTACCATTATGGGTGATATATTTAACTTTCTTATGATAATTAGTTTTGCATGAGTGTGTATGTGCATGAGTGCTTGCATGAAACTACGTTATGGAACGATTAACGGAACTGATCATACAATATGATAAAGATAATTCATGAAAATGCAAGGTGATCCACCGCTCATAAACCTTTAAAGACTTGAAAAACATTTGCAGTAAAAATATTATGCTAATTGTGTATCGTGTTGTGCGAGTCTTTATCGTTTAATTAAAAATGCCAACTACTGAAAATATCCTCTTCAGTAACGTCTATCGCTGTTGTCGTTTGTGCTCGTGATGGTGGATTGTTTCATGATAACTGATAATAAGAAATAAACATTTTCAAACTGAAATGAAATATATAGTTCATATAGGAATGTTTGATGTCGTGATTGTGGTTGCAAGTTGCAAGCTTGCTAGCAATTTTGTAGATGCATAGCACATACACTTAAGATTCAAACCAACTACATACTAGTAAATTAAGCAAAAACAATTATTACATACATGAAACTCAACCATTATTATAAAATATTATTATCTCAGTAGTTAGTTTAATAATCAAATCATAGGTAATTTGACCTGTTGGGAAATCCTTTTACCATCTCTCTCTGAATTGCAACGAATTGTTTGTGCGTTAAGTATATTATAAACACATACATCATACATACTACACAATAATGTTGTGAACCTAAAATCGTCGTCGTCTCGCGTTGTGCTCATTTGATACAAACCATTTTATTACTGCTCTAGTTTATCCATGTAATGAATGTATTTGTATGTGCAATGTGCATGTGTAGCCGTTAAATATCTCAGTCAAACTTAACTGTAAAACGTAATCTTAATGTAACACTGGCGAATGATTCTGCTAATCAGGGTGAGCTGCGAAAAGGAAAAGTAATATAGAATGACTAGAGAAACGACATGCATATGAAATTCATCAAGAAAGGTTGGACTGTTTAGAAGATGGAAGAAAGGAAAGTATAAAAGGCGGAAAAGATCATGGCGGTGATGTATTATGCCTTTTGCTCATTATGTTTGCCAAATTAATAAAGTATGAGATCAGAGTTGTTATTTGACTGTGGTCTCACTATAATAGGGAAAGTATTCTTGGGTACACCACATAAACATTATTAAAATAACACTATAAAAAATTCTATTTTGTAGAGTAGCAGGCTTAAAGCGGTACAGGTTTTAGGTAGCCAAATAAATAAAACGTAAAAGTGAAACATTTGAGATTTGAGAAAGCTGAAGAAAGATGACTTTTTTTCTGTAAGGTAAATATATAATTCCTTTATTCTTGTAAGATTCAATTTTTTCGTTGCAGCTTTTTTCTCCTTCATCACCCTATTCACAATTTATATGTTACTTACATCAAACAGGCGGATATGTGTAGCCGAAGAGAACGGTTGCGTTTGTTCTTCTTTTTAAAATGTAGCTGGGAGAAAGGAAGAAGTAGGAGGAAAAGCTTTTTTTCTTCTCTCTCTCTCTATTCATATCTCTGCTTTATGCATGAGTAAATACACAGTAGAGAAAGTAACATGTTTCAATTTTACTCAACATATTATTATGTATTACTATATTACGCAGTGTATGAGATTCATTCATAATAATAATCGTAAACCTTACAAAAAAATTCTTTACAAATAAAAAACATAATAGCTTTATCAAGCATTTAATTTCACTATAAAAATGTACATGCACGTCGTAGTAGGGAAAGAGAAAAAATTAACGAACTGGAATGATGTACAGTTGACTCTCTCTATAACGGCCGCCAAGGGCGGCATAAAATTTGGCCGGTATAGCTCAAGACCGTTAT
>JAQIXW010004190.1:0-11964 GCA_034700685.1 Willowsia buskii
TGGTCATTAGACATCAAATATCATCATGAATCGTTTTTCATGCTATTTGTTTATCAATATCACTTTCGTATCACTGCTAGCGTCGTCTTTATCCGTTTTACATCGTTTATTATTATTTCAATCTCGATTGGATTCCAATTTCTTATGCTGCTATATATTATTTTACTTTACACCTGTTATAATACTACTAAAAGCTGCTATAGTTTGCACATAACCACAGGCATCGTACTACTGAGCCAAAAATTGAAATTCCTCAACAGAAAGTGATACACACATGGAAATGGTTAAAATAGTGTAGAATTCACTAGTAAAATGGTTACGTTAATGGCGAGTAACACCATTGCCAAGTCCAAGTGCTTTTAATGTTTTTAGAAGCAACAGCAGGGCATCGCTCGATCCAGTCCAGCCCACCTGAACTTACCTACACGAACAAATCATAACTCATTGATTCGCCATGCATCAAACAAGAGTGCACCAACACACAGAATACAACAGCAAAGTACATTTTAGTGTGCATGCTTTTTATTATGTTATGTCAAAAGATTTTTACTTTTGCTGCATTACAGCAATGTACATATTATCATCATGCAATATAGCAATAATGTAGCCAAAAGCTAGCGGACCAACCACGTTATACTTTATTCTTTGAGGATTACACCAAACAAAACTTTTTAATATCCGTCTGTACAATTTTTTAATATTTTTATTGTTTGTCAAATTATTGTCTTACAATAATTTCATCTCTTGTAAGGTGATTTAATTCAAGGTTAGCGTATAGATTATCTTCTCAAGTGTCGATCCAACAATTTTTTTCAATGATGCTCATTTGGAAAAATATAAATCTTATCTATACTTTCAGACTCACATACGAATATTTACCCGAGTATTATGAGTGTTATGGAAAGAGGAAGACGATTCACAATCTATATGCTCATATATCCTACCTGTTTTTATGTCTTCAGTAATGACGGAGAAGACTAATCAACCTTGCTAAATCCACAAAAAATGTTTCGTGTTCAAAAGTATCATTCTTGTCATTAAATAATAGACATTCTATGATTTGAGCTTGACGTAAAAGAAAAAAAGAAACTATATACTTGCATAACAAGATGCTCTACAAATTCTATGCTTCACAATCGAACTCTTTCTAGATATTCAAGATTATCCATGGTCTCCTTACTCTAAAATTAAAATCCTCTTAAAGGTAAACTGAGACATTCGCAAGATTAAACACCAGCGTATTAAATGGATGAATGGATGTAAGTAAAAAGGTGCTTTAAATCTGGATTTCAAAAATCTTTTGTGCGTTACTTATATGATCGGAAATAATTTTTATGTCCCATGACTCAATAAAAAATCTTAAGAAAGCAAGAAGATGCACAACAAACTTGGCAGGCGAGCCAGGAAGGAATCAAGAATATACGAATAACATTTAAAAAACATTTAATGAGGAAGCAGCATTGCGTTTAAGTTTGAATTTACTTGCATTTTTTGTCTCTACTTCAGAATTGGGAATGGTGTGATATATTTGTATTTAATAAATGATCCTTCTACTTCTTGCTACGAATAATTTATAAAGGGAGCTCCCACGCAAAGTGAATAAGAGGATTTAAGAAGGGATTACTAGATGACATGAAAGAAAATGTATAAACTTACATGCATTATTGACAATGAACTAAATGTAATCCTAATGCTCTTTTTTTTTGGATTGTCCCGAAACAGCACTTTCATTCATACTTGAAACCATTAGGCTTGTCTCAGTATATAGATGTTGAGACTCAGTCAGTCTGATGAAGTTTTAAATACATTTGGAGTAAATGTTCCTTTACTGCAAACATAAACCCATTGAAGCACACTTTCAAGAAGCACGGAACAACTCCAAGATTACAAGAGAGGATAATCCTCATTTAGCTTACATTATCAATAGACAAAATCTCCTTAGAAAGCAAAGTGGACAAAAAAGGACAAGTACATATTCTAACTACCGTTGTGGTGCTCTCTTACTGAACATTATTGAAAGTGAAATTTGACACGGGAGGTTATTGCATCCTTTATTTTGTTTGTTGAGCTGTACTTAACGAAAATAAGCTCAAGCTGTGTTTTATATTGAGCGAGGAAAGGAAATTTCACACCTGAATGAATCTACAAATCTTGTGTGAACTTTTGAAGGAAAAAATTAAGTTGGATCTTGTTGCTTTTGCTACAGTTTGATAACAGTTTAAGATAAGTTTTTTTTTCAGCTGAAGACGAGCATCATATTATATTTTTAGATTGAACATGATCTTATCCTTTTGTTTCCCATAAAAACTATTATTTTGCGTAATGACGCTAATCTAGATTAATTCCTCAGAACATAATTTTTGTGAATCTCCTTGTGATGTACCGGGAAAATATTAAACGTGAGTAATTGGCAGACGTTAAGCGCGCCACTTCTAAAGAAATTTTTATCAATGATTATAACCTATTTTCTGGCAATGTTACATCTCCGCTACACCAACACCAAAGAACCAATTATTTATATACCGCAATTACAAACATAATATTTCTCACAATTAGATTCATAGAATTTCATCTCTTCATTGTGGTGGTGGTGGTGCTCCAAAACTGCATAGGTATATGTATTTATATCTTGATGGAAATCATTTTCTGTGAAATTCTTAATAATTCCGGCACTCCATCATCATGCATATTGTGCTGATGTTGTAGACTAGTTTGATAAACCCATGTGTGAAGTAAATGATCAAAGTACCCAACAGAACAGAACAATTCCATTATTTTTGCATGCTCAGAGAGTTTTATGATTTTTAGAATAGGTATACCTGCTCCTACAAACTATAAAGGTCTTCTCGCATTTTGATTATATTATAATCGTTTTTCTCCATAACTTGTAGTAAATTTTAGTAGGAATTTTGCCTTCTGCGTCCCTCTCTTGTTTTAGAGCTATGCACAAACAAATATGAAATATGAATGCATTTTGTGTATGTATTTGTATATATTTTGTGAGTGTGCTAATTGTTCGCTCGTTCATTATTGTCTAGACTAGCGACGTTCGATTCCGATTTGACTGTCTTGACTCTTTCCTGCCTCCATCACGCAAACAAACTGTATAATAAGTTTTCAGCGAGGAAGGAGCACACAAACCGGCGCATTTCTACTACGCGCTATGACCATGCTTAATATTGCAAGTTAGAAAAAAGGGCTTGCTTATTTCTGTACAATAAAAAGAGAGTAGAAAAGTCAGTCGTTTCGCCTCGTTGCTGACACACAAGAACTTCAACATTTTTCGTTTCTTCATATTAGACGGTGATCCAAAACTCTTTTTCTGTATTTTGCCCATGGGTTCATTTATTGGCTTTGTGTTTTGGTTTATGCTCCAAGCTCATAAGTTTCATAAAATTTTCCGCACAAAATAAACTGATCAGGGAATACGATATCGTTTCTTAAATGGAGTATTTGTGTGCTCTCTGTATGCAGAGAGAATGTAACCCACATTCATAAAAACAATTTATTAAGGCGAGCACACGCTCATAATATTTAACTTCTTTCTTATGGAATTCTATGTAAAAATGTAACTCTTTTTTTTGTGGTGCGTATACTCATATTCACAGGAGTTTATTCCCTGTTTTGTGCAGTAGTGGATCAACAGCAGCAGCTCCACTAACCATGTCCTTCCTATCATCAGACTTCCACGAAAATAATGTATTGAACGTTTTGCTCTCTTTTTTGTTTTAGGAGAAGAGCTGTATGGCCAAAATAGTTGAACGAAAAACTGGGCATATCCCGTGTTAAAAAGGCTGTGCAGTAACTCGTTTACTGTGCATTTCCAGATGTTTATGTAGATCCTAATTCAATGCATCCCTCTCACCTACTCTGTTTGGTTTTACCTGTTCATTATATTATGTGTACTCGTTATGTAAGTTGAAAGAGTGCCATTAGTTGTATTAGGCATTGGATATGGACTCACTCACTTGCAAAACGTAAGCTTTCTATGGTCTCATACATTTTATAGTTTACCTTCGTTTTCCTAATATTTCTTGGTCCATTGCACTGACGCCAGGATTGTGCCCGTAAAAAGAATGCATGTCGGTGGTAGTTGTTGAGCGTAGCTCATGGACGTTAGAGACCGAGAAGCGATTTGACACTTTACTTTGCAAGTTTCACGAGTTTCGGCGATAAATCATAAGAAAATGTTCTTTTGCACGTCGACTTTATACGTCCATTTTTCTTTGTGAGCTGATATTGTTGCTGTTATTGTTGGCAGTGAAAATGCCTATATCAACTGTAGAGCTAAAGCATACTGCAACAGTTAACCAATATATATGTACCATTACAGCATCATATTCTTTTTACAGGCACAAAATGTTTTTTCTCTCGAATTTATGACTAATAGTTCCCACAGTTGAAAACTTCTGCGAATAATCAGAAACAGGATTTTTGGCTAAGTTGATGCAAGAATCGAAAAAGGATCTTGGTTGGGATGTGATGAAGTCTATAAGACGATAAGGAGAATAGATGAATGGAATGAGTGAGCGAGCCATTACCATTTATAAGAATTTAATGATGAAAACTCAAATGCTATGTGCTCATTTTTCAAAAGAGGAGATAGATTGGATACGATAGATAATGTGCTATGTGCTTTACTATATTACACATTGTTGTCAGTGTGAGGTCATTGGAGGTACACACTCAAAAGTCATCATCATCATCATCATCTCCAAGTAGGTAGTATTACTTTTGCCGATAGTATTTAATGCCCATCTCATGAGCCACATTCCTTTGTTCTTTATGCATATTATGCACATATATGAGATTCTATATAGCCTAATAAAGACAATGGCTTTCTCGAGAGCCTTGAACGAAGTAAACTGAGAAATTTTTTGGGAACCGTGCTACAATCTGGTATGGGGCCTGGAGCTTATTTGCCTATTTTACACAATCCTTTCCCAACCCTCACTAATTTTACTCTGTTTCCCATGTTGCTCACATGCGCTCACGATTTTATCCATCTTAAAATTTTTGGGGGAGATCAGGATATGTATATTCGATGACGCCTCATACGTGAAATGAAATGATGAAAACAAAAGGGAATCCTTTTTTATATCTAAGGAAGGACACTTTACATATAGTCAGATATTCGATAAAAAATACATCTTCTCAGCCTTGTTTTCTTATATACTCCCGATAAAAAATTGAGTTTCATTTAGAGCACTTCCTTGGAATCGAATCTTTGCTAGCAAAGTGTAATAATTCTGGAGAATCTGAACAAACCACAAAAATGAGTTGTTCTCTATCACGCTGAAGAATTTCAGTCAGCCTTTATTATATATCCAATCCACCACCAGCTCAGGGAACAATTTAAACCTTAGCATGAAAGTGATAACTGCTCCATCTAAACTGCTGTTGTATATCATGTAAATTGTACCTAAAGTAGAGATAATCGTGAGCAACAGAAGTTGAGGAATGAAATTGTCTACTACCACGTTACAAAGATATTTTCAACTTGATGGATAATATGTACGTGGTAGTTATCACAAGAATTAGGCTCAGTTAAGTCTGTCAGGAGCGAGTAAAAAAGTAAAAGACCCAAATCCATATGAAGGGAGAACAGAATCCTTTTCCTGAACTATACTACTGTATATGAACATCCACGGGAGCCACTTTTCTAGTTCAAGGAAATTATGTAACTTTTTGCCTTATGATTACACTGAATTGCCTACCTTCATAGAGGACGACTGGTACCGTATGAAACAAACAAACTTGGTAGACATTTCCGCGTATGAGTGCGTATACACACAATCGTTCACCTTGGAATTCGTATATAAATATATTTGTACCCCAGTAATAAACAAAAAACAGACTCATTCATATCCGGAGACCATTCAAAGTTCTATAAAAAGGCTCCGGCTTGAAAAAAAATATTACGTAACTTTCCGAAAGTATGTTTTGTATCGGTCATAGTGCGTTAGCAATCTCTACTTTAAAAGCCTGTTTGGAAAAGTCAGGTATTCTGCGAGAAAAAAAAAGAAACAAATAGTTCACAGAGCTAGTGACTATATACCTATCGACTACCAAAACAGTAATGGAACAATCGCCGATAAGTAACCAGCACCATCGTACCGTACCGACAGACGTAAATGTGCGTAATTTCCGCTTGTTTCCCTATTTCCCCTATTCTCCTTACCATCATCGTTATTACTTTTGATGATGATGACGGTAATAGTGAGGGTAGACGGAGATCTATACGTATTCGAAATAACTTTTTTCTTCTTTTTGCCCGTTGAACCTCCCGACACCAGCCAATTCAGATAATCTACCTTATCCAGCCAATATTTGAATTAGCTTCTGCTGATTTCCTTCCTACTCCACGGCCAGGTTTACAAAAAAAAAGACAGGACGACGAACAGGAAAGGGACGAAATGGAGTGAAGCTCTTTTCTGGGTATGTATGAACTATACTTGATTGCTGGAAGCATTTAATCATCTCGAAACATCGGAGCAAATGTTTCAGTGGAAGAGAGAAGATGTATGATGATGTGTTATTTTTGTTTGTGTATTAGCTGCTGGTGTGTGTACATTATTTAGGAAATACAAATAATGAGCTTTATGTCAGAGTTATGGAGAAATCTACAAAACTGACCCTTGGATCACTCACTTAAATCCTCTCTATCCACCACCACACCACTTAAGACAGTTTTCCAGTCATTCACAACAAATAACAATAGTCAGGCAGTCAGTCAAAAAGTCGGCAGACAGAACAGAGAGATTTAATGGCCAGTCGCCACCACACAGCCTATTCTCTTCTCTACTACTACTACTGCATCAGCCATTGAGTCGTGGAAGAATAATAATACATAATTTTACGCACAACTCGAAGAGTTGCTAAAGTACTTTGCTTGACGAAAATGGAATTGTTTTTTCGTGTGCAATTTGGCAAGAAGATAGAACTGAAGGGGAAGGAAAGATGACTTTAAAAAATTAAATGATCTTTCCCTTTTGTTTTCTTATTTCAAAGGTTGAACCATGCTCGGAATAGTTTGAGAACATTCTCTTCATGATTGTCGTCTCGGCAAATGGCAGACATAAAAATTAAAAAACGGGCCTTTAATATGCGTGTATCACTAGCATTTTTATTATGAGTTTTGTTGAATGAATTTTCATGAGCAAACTATATACAATGATATTGATGATGAATATCTGGTTCAGCATGTAAGTTTGGTTTGTGATGATGAACAAAGGTATCAGGGGAATTCCTCGGATAAGTAGATTCGATTCTATTAAAGCTAATTTCAGAACCGTACGACGGAGAGAAAGGCAAAAGTGTACAGACAGCAATAAACTCATGAAATGAGGTAAAATAGCAGACAGACGCTGAAAAGTCAGCCGAGTCAAGACAAGTTGGATTGACTTTGTTCTCGACAACATTTCAAAATGTTCTCTCACAGACTTGACAGCAGTCATTTCTTAAGAATCTGTTTTACTCTCACAAATTCGTCTTCAAAGAAGGTTTCCCCGTTGCTGAATAATAAATATAAACAGTGAATGATAATACAACTTGGGTAACACACGAAAACAGTTGTTGACTATGGGATTGCGGGTGAACATAAGAAACAACAAAACTGAACATTTCATTTTCATCTTTCTATCCGTGTTCAGTGCATAAAATCAATTTAGAATTTAACAATTTTCTCATTAAAAACAACATGAGATTATAAAGAAATCAGACTGCCTCATCAGAGAGGGCTAACCGACTCTTATTGCTGTAAGACTGAGAATGGAGGTCATGAAACTTTAACTGTGCATGATTCCCTTGAAATGGACAGCCTTAAGGGTTATAGTCATCTATTCCTTGAATAATTGTCACACACCGTTCCTCAAACTAAAATCTCTACTAACATTGATCCAATTTGCGAACAAAGTGTAGGTGTTCTTATAAACATGCATAATAATATTACGCATGGTCGTACACAATATCATGAAGCGTTCGAATATTGGATAATGATTAAGCACCTTTTTTATTTCAGCTGTCTCACTGACACTGAATACATATTAGGAGAGTCATCCGCATAACAAGCCATTCAGCATTTTACATTTATTAGCCAATTAACAAGCCATACGTCGGCTTCACTTTGAATATTAGCTGATCAGTGATGTGTTGCGATGTGTGTTGTTGTGTGTAAAAAAGACTGATACTACAATAGGAATGTGCACAAATTATGTGTCTTCTTGAATATATCTTTTCAGACTACTTGCTTGACGAACATATAACTTGCCGGCACCAAATCAATATTCATATTTATGCACCCATACAACTGTAGCCGTATTCTAATGGATAACTCAAGCGCAATGCGCAATTGAATGGGCTCGAACAATTTGCCTACTTCATACTGTGTTCAATGCATCCATATAATGTGTACTTTCCATATAGGTACCATCTTACTCATCCGTCCTACCTTTGAGCATTTGCGGTTAAGTTGTTCTTTAGAAGTGATGGTGAACAGGTAGACGGGATAGAAGGGAGCAGCCATGCTTGACTCATTCTATCAACTGAAAGGATGATAGCTCTTAAACTTTCAAAACGTTACAGTGATGATGTATCATATTGTACACAAAAATAAAGTACATACATGACTCCATAAAACATACTTTTTGATCAAATCACGATTACATTCATATCAGAGAGTAGTCGAGATCTTATGGATTTATCATAACAAAAGGGGAAAGACAGCGAGATCGAAATAGAGAAAGGAACATACGAAAGCCAAGCCCATCATCACATTACATCGGATTGACTCTTTCATTCTCCTTCTCGGTATATTTTTTTCATGATCGTATCCAACATCATCATGGTCATTATTATTGTGTGTAGAGATACATTATCACATTATGAGTTTTGATCCTCTTTGTCTGTTGTGAAGTCATCAGATATTGAAAAGGTTTCACTGGGAAATCTCATAGTTTCAATACGTGAGCATCGTCTTCTTTGGTGGCGGCAACATATCAAAGGATTTTTTCTCCTATTTTCCCTATATCTTTGCAAGTCAGCGCACCATCTCATCGGCGGGAGTAAAGCAGAGACATAATATAATATTTCTATTATTACAAGTGAGAGGCATTATGTTGGCTTCTCGGTTATCACCTGAATTAATTTCTTCATAGCTACCTGTCTAAATATTCGTTTATAGAGACTCGTCGAAAATTCTGTCGCCGCTAATGTCATTTTCTCTCTCAAGCAGCCGCCGCGCTGCGACGATCAGGATCGGTAAAGTCACAAGCAATAATATGCTTTCATTTCATAGCATGTAGCTATATGTGTTTTCAATGTGGAAAAGGGTTATCTTGTGGAATCTAAACGAGCATGCATGCGTGTTTCTACTACGCTAATGTGTAAAATTGACGGAGATGATGAGACACTTGCCTTTTTCCTTGTGGATCGAAAAACAATGACAACTTATGAAATATTGCGTATTCAATGTTCAGATAGATATAAACATACATGTAACAACACTTAAACATCGGTTGATCGGGTTTTGTGTTGGGTATTTCTTCAAATATGGCATGATGAAAGGAAAATGAGAGAATTATTGCTGCTTGAAAGGACACACGACAACGACGAGAGACAGCGTTGTTTATGATGTAATGAATATTGCTTTAACCGTGATGATGACAAAGATTAAAGGGACAAGAAGCTCGGTCGTAGGGTTTTTTTATCTGTTCTATTTCTATCGTCCACCTAACTGGAATAGACCATGACAGTAAGCGCAGAGTGTGTTTCTACCTCTTCCTTCGTATTATGTTGTCGTACATGACTGTTTTCTAATCTGATAAAAGATATTTAAGTAGTTACTAGCCGCTTACAAGGAGTACTTGATACAAACTTACATCAATGACAAGTTCTTTTGGCATGTCGGAACAAATTCTTTGTGTAATACTATATCCATCGTGGTGAATTCCGCAGCAATGTTTTTTAATCGACAAAATGTAATGTTTTTGCCTAGAATTTTTGATAAATATTTATTTCCGTTAATTAAGCCGACTCAAAACAAGCAATAGCAAAACAGTGCTGTCAAACCTACTACACCAAAGATGATCTTCAAACACATGCAATAAATCCAGCAGTACCTGACTTGAGCAATAGAAGAGCAGTATGAGCCATTAGCACACAGTCATAACACCATGCAGAAGCCATGCCTTTTTTTTCTTCTGGAAAGTGGAAAGTGTATTGCCTTCTTGTAGAATGGATAAAATGACATAAAGTGAGCGAAATGAGAGGTGCTGCATACACGGTTGTGTTGATGTTGCATTGCCAGCTCGTGTTTTATAAACTTCATATAAGAAAGTCGATTAATATTATTATTTCATTTTATATACATGACTGCATACTGCATCTATATGTCGGTACTATCATCGTCATCCCTTCTCTATAAAATATCGGCCAAAATGATATGCACTAGCACAGGAACAGTCAACATGAGGTACATATTGCTTTAGGCTGTGGATGAGGGGAGCTGTGCAAGCTCGTCTTCATCGTGCACACAAACCAACCAGAATTTTTTCAGGTATACCATTATTAGCGTATAGATACCTGTGTGTATTTGCCTACTCTTACTTTGCATGGTTAGGTACGTATGTACATGTTGAGTACGTTGTGTGGCTGGATAATGATTTGATAATGATGCACGCAGGCACAGTGTAAAAATAAAACAATTTCATTATTTCGATACGTTGCATTTATATGATTCTACTTGAAACAATTTTATATAAAAAGATTGAAAATTGAAAAGTGGTTTCAGCAAGAAGTTATTCTAACCATTCAATACATTTTTTTAGTTTGATGACCACTGTACGCTTCAAGATATATTACTAATAAAATCGAACACAAACAATGCAAACTTTAATCCTGATAAAAACTAAATAAACTATAACTTTTCGATATGAGTTCAAACAAAACTTGAAGAGTGAATCATGATAAAATGGTAAAGTAAATAGTTCTTAAAACTCCTCTAAAGTTCTGCTAAAACAGATATTATAGGTACTATTATTGGTACAAGACCAGCAGCAGAGACGAACCATTTTTTTAAACGAGCAATTATGGTAAACACGAACATAATAATATTAATAGCATTGCATATGAATGGTATTATGAATAGCTAATCTCTTTTTATTTGGAAATAAAATAGTAAAACCCTCTTTTCATAATATTTACACATGGGTTATCACCACACTACAATGGAACCGGGAGCCGTATAAGAGGAACACTAACATTTTATAGCTGGTGCACATCATTCTATTTTTCCTTTGCTTTTTTTCTACCGCATACACTGCATATAGTTGTAGCAAGTAGTGAGCAGCGCGTGTAAAATACGTTTTTATTTATTTATTTTTAATTTTATATGATGTCTATGTATGAAATCATCATTTTTAAGTTCTCTTAACCCAACAGGAGCAATATGTATTCTCTCGGAACGAACTCACGTACAAAGAACTTTACGCAGCCATGAAACTTCCTTCTCTCTCCGTCGAACATTAAAGTCGTTTTTGCAGTCAGGCCATTTACATAATATCATCCATTTTTATTTTTTCCCTTCCTATATTCTCCAACACATCATGCCATATTGTACATTTCACCTGCCACGACGCCATTATTGTCGTTGGAGAAGTAGTCGTGGTGCTGTCTGTCATGTCATGTCCTGGCTAGGTTTGTCATATTATGTACATATTGGTGGTAGGCTACGAATATCAAGAAATTGTTAGCTAATGTGGCAGATGAATATTTCATTAGTAGGTTTTCCCATTGAAAGGATAAACCATGCACACATTTATAATATATTGAAAAGAAGATTCTTGTCAGAGAGGAAGAGTTTTCTATTCCTTGCGGTATAGTGATAGGAGAAATTTATGCATACTTCGCTGTTATCCTAATATTTTATTATTATTTTAATATTCCTCAGTGAAAGAATCGGAAGGA
>JAQIXW010004191.1:0-11963 GCA_034700685.1 Willowsia buskii
AACTGTTCTATCATCTTGTTGACATTCTTGAATATCTCCTTTCACTTTGCACTGAATATTTTGACACTGTTGAGCGGTTAAATGATCTTCCCGAAACTAATGATTTTGTATCAGCTCTAAATGAAGTTCCCCAGAAGTAGTAAATCCAAAAGTTAACTGATGAGTTGACAGCAGTTGCAAGGAAGAATGACATCCAAATCTCTCTATAGTTCAATCCCCAGACTTGCAGTGTAAATAGCATAATCATGGGCCATATATTTGTAACTAGGAAGACAACCACTACGGGAAGAAACATAAGAGCAGGTTGTAGTTCCTTCTGGTGCGAAGATGTCAAATGTTGCCGGTTCTCTTTGAGAAGCTTTACCTGTAAACACACGAAATAAGTTCTTAAAATTTCAATGTTTATTAGATACGAAATGTAGTGCCAAATGACCAGTAAATACACAAAATTTGCACATGCCTTCCTATATGTTATGATGTTGAAGTACAGAAGGACTGGAATAGGTATCCAATATTGAAATAGGTAATTGCAAAGCACCAATGTTTTGTTCCCCATAATCACACTGTACAATCTCGGTTGCATAAAAATATACTCAAATTCTCGAAGACTGGGAACATCCAGACCGCCCTCCTGACTCCCATAAATATTAGGAGTCACGTAGAGTCTAAAGTATCCGGGAATAGTGACCAATAAAACGAGACCGGTTACTAGACCAGTTTGCAGTTTTGTTTTCCCGAGACTGTACCAGGCTCTGGAGCGGATGGGACAGGCAATTGCAACGTAACGCTCCATAGCAATTACTAGTGTGATGTACATTGAAAGTACACGACCTGTAACAGTTAAGATAAGAATATCACTTTCAATTAAGTTTACATAATATCACTTCTTTACGAGGTGGCTTCAAGAAATATTTTTGCTAGACAAATTGTGGATTTTAAATGGCATGATTTACACATCAAAACTGTTGTAGACGATACATTGACCCAATATAGTAGAAGTTTTCCTCTTCCAAACAAGTTATCTATAAAAGGATTTTAAATGTTGAGTTCCTTGAAGTTTATTTATGCCAAAAACCATATAAAAACTGTTAATTAACAAATATCTACCATAGTAGGAGATATGGGAAGGGCTATAAACGATGCATGCCAAGCAGCAAAGACTGTCTATGTAAGAGAGTGCTTTGAGAAGAAAGTCAAACGACCTTTTGTGATTTCTTCTTTTAATTATCTTAACAATAAGGCTGTTCGTTATCACTCCAACAACAGACACTAAAACCGTCATAATTCCAATTATACGGCAGGTTAGATGACCTGTAGAATGAAAGTCGTTTATACTTTCTTCAGCGGTGAAGTAGGACTGTTGCATCATGCACCTAAAACACACACTAATATTTCTCGTTGAACAGTCAATCCCCGATTTCGGAAAGTCAACGGAAGCACAGAGAACGTAGTCAAGGTCCTCTGTGATTCGTGTTGCATTTTGGTTAATAGGGTCAACAAAACTTTTATCCATCTTTCTAACGAGTTTAAACTAATTTCAGGTAACAAGTTTTAAATACTATAAAAATTTACGATCTTTGTACATGCAAACGAATATGCTCAATACTTGTGCACGAAAAACAGTGGTTTGAGCAGTCAGAGAAGTACATGTTGTTTCATGATCGTCGTGTGTGAAAGTGATAAAATGTGAATTTGAGAATGATAAATATTTTTGCAAATTTTGGCATCTCTTACAAAACATTGACATTGTAACTTGCGATTGCGATGAGGCTAACAATAAACATTATACGCAACAAAGTTACTAAAGATACAATATAGGTAGGTACATATATTCCTCAGGATAAAGTCGAACCTTTCATTTCATATCCATGATAATTGATAAGAAAAACCTGAATAGGCGCAATGGGCAGCTCTCTCAGGTGCACGTAGATAATTTATGAAGGGAGCGTGTAGCAGATCTCTGTTGTACGCAATGAAATACGTGAAAAGGCGAATTGGATTTTGCTGTCTCACGAGAGCGGTCAGAAACGCAAAAAAAGAAGATAAAATTATACTGGATCTGGGTAACGCATTTAGACAGTCATTTTTATTCATAACATTTCGTTCTATCTGATTCATTACTTTTAAAAGAAAAGGTAGAAAGGTGTTATTTATGGTGGACATAGTGAGTCCTCATTATCATAATGTTTGCCGAGATTTTTTGTTGCTGGTGGGGGCTACGTGCGACATCTTATCTGTAGAAGAAAATGGTTTCGAAATAGTATTTTTTTATAGTGATAGTAGTAGGATGACATAAGATTTCAAGATTTGCGTTACTTGTGAAGCATCTTTGCGATAAAACGAGTAAAAATTATTTTTGTTTTAAACGGATAAAATATTGTTTCTTTTACTGGATACGTACGCATGACGACATTATTACATTACCATACATAAATTTTTCTTCTTAAAATATTTCTTCTCTCTGCAAGATTCAGAAATAAGTCGTCAAAAATTAAGGTACGTGCTGTAAATGTATTTTAATGTTGCATCATGCTACATTTGCATCTAGGGGTCAATGTCAATGTTGTAGCAACCTTCGGCTTTACGTTACCTTACGTTACGACATGAGCGTGTTCCAAGTTCATTAACTTTTCCAGCGTCATAACATAATACGCTTTATCTAAATATATATTCTATTATTGTAACAGCTCCATCTTACATTATGCAAATAAATAAGTTTTTTATCACAAAGGGACCACAACTAAAATAGTTGCCAAAAGCTTTTATCACCAGGGCCAAGGGCTGGCGATTGGTTTACACCTATTAAGTATTCCACTTAAATTATCAAAAATTGGCTTATCCGTCATAAATTGCCAATTGCGTGCCATGCAGCAAAGACAAATATGTAAGCATTTAACTGCATGCATATTTCATTGTGCAACGATGGCTGTACTATATGTACGATCTGGATCATATATATATCATACATGGGGGATGACATGATACCCGGTAGAAAGTAGAGAAGCAGTAAAGGCAACGCAACGGTGAGCAGTTATTTAAAAAAGTTCACGAGTCGTTATTTGTAGATATTATGCAAATTATAGAATAAATGATTTTGAGTTTAATACATCACATATCTGCGTGCACAATTACAAATTCTCAGAATCAGGAAGATTTCTCTGCAATGATAAACTTACCATGAGTCTGCCTGCCTGCTTCTTCGGGCTTATGATGAGAGGAGGTACTTGTGTGAGCTATGGCTATGACTCTATGACTTGAAGAGATTCTTGTATTACGACGAGAGATGCGAGAAGTGTGCATTGGAGATTGCCAACAAAAAAATGTTTATGGTGGGCTCGTGGTGCTGTCAGCTGCTGTGCTGCTTGCTAGGATGATGGCTGCTGTGTTTTGATGTGTAAAAAAAGTGAAACTGAACATTTTTATCATTCGAGTGTTTGTTGTGTTTATAATTTACAATTACAAATTTTGAACAATAATTGTGTTTTAATTGACATATTAAAAATGTTGGAAGAAGAAGAAGATGAGATCCCGGTGGACAGTAGTTTCCTCAGTGCAGCGGCTTGTTCCACGGAAGTTTCTGGATTCGGTGGACACCTGAATGTTAAAGTGGATCCAGTTGTTGTTCCAGAAGAAGATCCACTTTTTATTGCAGGAGAAGATGAAGTTAACACGGCTTCACACGGTGGCAGCAATGCTGCCCCTCGTTCTACTAAAAAACCATTACCGTTACTGCTGCCATTGTTTGCGGCGTCATCAATTCCCCCTCCTCCTCTTCCTCCTTCCAGGAATGAGGGCAGTTCATTCACTGATTTTACACAGGAAATGGGGGATAGCATTCATGGAATCATTCGAGAGTCTATTTATTTGTTTGGAAAGGACCCCAGAGAGTATCATCCATTTTACCTGAGAATTTATAAGTACCTTACTATAGGCCAGAATCTGGGATTCATTACCAAATCACCAGTCATCAACATCTGGGAAGCATTCTCGAACTTTGCCAAGAATGAATTCAAGTTATCGAAAACGAAGGCAATGACATTTACTGATGAGATGTCACCATACGCCACTTATCTCCTCTCGGGAACCGTTGTCATTAATGGAGTAGTTGTTACTCAAAGTAGAGATGAAGAGGAAAGCAAAATTATGTTGGATAAGCTAGAAAAAATCGCAAGGAAAATTAGAAATGAGTGGATGCTCTCCTCAGATCAAGATCGCCTTGGGAATAGCATTAAGGATGACTTGAACACAAGACTGAAGTTTTTTAATGAGTGTAAAACTGTTTCGTTTCCTGGAGATTGTGCAGCCATGAATACTTTATGGAGCAAATTCCTGAGAGAGAAAGGATTTTCCTGGCAGGACCCACTCAAAGAAACCCCAGCAGTAAAGACTGAAAATGTCTTAACGGAGGAGGAGCAATTAGTGGATTGTGAGCGAAGTAGGAAGTCTTTGGGAAGGATAATCCGTAACTTCTTTATCACTTCATCCTCAGTTCCAATTCCAGAAATTTCACTGTCACCTACATGGAGCCCTTGTCTTTCTCCAGTTGAGTCTTCCCCCTCCTCCCCCATGTCATTTGAAAGTGAAATATCCAACCCAGAGAAAACTTCCGTTCCAAAACAAAGTCGTGCCAAAAGTAAAACGGTTCGAGAAACATGTGACAAGAAAAAGAGTATAATCCAAACGTTTAAAAGTTCAAAACGAGCTAAGCTGCTAATTGAAGTAGCGAACAAGAAAAAGCAAAAACTTAAAAAACTCATGACCAGTAGTGTATCGAATCCGCCAATTGAACTGAAAATGGAAAAGTTAATTAGCCAATCAAA
Source organism: Willowsia buskii (assembly GCA_034700685.1). NCBI lineage: Eukaryota > Metazoa > Arthropoda > Collembola > Entomobryomorpha > Entomobryidae > Willowsia > Willowsia buskii. The sequence goes on from JAQIXW010004191.1 coordinate 4,821, forward strand.
GAATCCAATCGAACCTATTCCCAGGAAGCGGAGGAAAATATCCAGGATCCAACAAACGATTGGTGAATTTGCGAAGACTTGGAGACCTGCACTTAGCGAGGAACCTGAATTTAGGGTAATAAATGGGATATATTATGAATAATTTGTAAACTATAAAGTGGCATAATTAGCTGATATTCAATTTGGACTGTTATTTTTTATTTCTGCAGCCCCCAAGGGAACCAACTGAAGGCCGTGTGATTTGTGAAGACTGTGGAAACTATTATCCTCCACTGTACATCCCAGTTCACAAAGAAGCCATCCACAACAATACCACTCGTCGCCTTACCAAATGTCCTGCGTGTACAAAGAAATTTTCGGATGTAAGAAGTATCTGGCCCCACTACTGCCGCTACCACATGGATGACCAGCAGCTTCAAGTTTTTGACCCTCTAGCAAAAATGCAGCAGGATGAATCTTCCACACCAGAAGTACCTGCAATTCCGACATCAAGATTAAAGAAAGAAGTTCCCAGTAAAGATGACACCACTCCCACATGTGTCTACTGCAGTAAAACATTTTCCAATCTGCCTTGTTTGGCCCGACACATGCGCCAGCTTCATGAGGACAGCCAACATTTGCGTCACATCTGCCCTCACTGCGCCCAACAATTCAAAAGCAAAGATACTCTGGACGCCCATGTAAAACGGACACATGAGGGTCTCATAAAAAGCAAGTGTCCTCACTGTGGAAGAGATCTTCAATCGGCTGGGAAGCTGTGGAGGCATATGGTAATAGATTATTATTAAGAATTTTATTTTGACTTGAAACCTGTATTATGATTAATTAATTGTTCTTTTGTGTACAGATCGACACCCATGCAATATCTGCTATGGAAGCAGCGACTTACTGTGAGGTTGCCTTCGCTACGTGCCCGTACTGCGGAAGCGAATTTTTGGAGGGTCGGCAAATCAAGAATCACGTACAAGCCCTTCATCCAGAAAAGCTTGACGAATTCATCATTTCCGAAAAAGAAAGAGCCAAAGAGGCGAAAGCAAACAAGACTTTGCCTCCCGAAAAAATTGAACTGGAGCGAGAAAAGAGCAGGTTGAGGAAACAGGAAGCACGCCGTCGATTCAAGGAAAACGGAGATGGACCAGCCTGGTTGAAAAAAGAAGCGCCTGTTAGCGGATTCAGGGAATCTGGGCCTTGTCCAGAATGTGGCAGAGAATTTACTACTGGGAGAGGACTGTATCGCCACCGAAAATATGTTCATGGAGTGAATGACGACTTGGTAGAATCTTGCCCTGTGGAGACATGCTCAGGCAGATTTAGGAGCAAGCCATTGTTAAGAAGTCACGTGAGAAGATTCCACACGAAGGAAATGGAAGAGATAATTGTGAGGAAGAGAGTTGTCAAGGTGATGGAGCAAACGAAAAAATGCACCGTTCATTTCTGCACACTTTGTGGGGAATATATTTTTCATTTGGAGGAAGTCAAAGTGCATATGGTGGCGTCTCACCTGGAAATATTTAGTGATCTCTTTGAGAAGAAGGGTGATGCGCCCCCTCTTCAAAGTAGTATCCAATGCCCTCATTGTGAAGCACAGTATTCAAATATTACCGAAGCTCGACATCATGTCGAGACAACTCATCTAGGAATGTGCTGGCGTTGTCCAGAGTGTGATAAAGCTGTACTGAATCCGGATGACCTAAGCCGACATTTTCAGGATGATCATAATACCCTGCAAAGTGCTGAGAATGGGACGGAGGACGAAGAGGAAGAGATGGGAGGATTCCTGACAATGAAAAGAGTTGGCGTTTTGGAAGGGCTAACCCATATGGAGAAGGAGAAACAGAGATATGAAAGGAAGCGTAAATACTTTCGGATGGAAGTAGCTTGCGAAATTTGTGAGGATAAAATCTTAATTGGGAAGATGGAAATGCATCTAAAGACTGGACATGGGATTAAGGAGGATGGAAATTTGCTTGTCTGTGTTAAATGTCCAAATCTTCCCAGACTGCCGACAAGAGTACGATGGTTAAATCATATCGAAAGGGTTCATGGAGAGGAAGGGAATATGAAGAAGTTCGTAGAAGCTGCTACCAAAGTAAACACCAAAATTGACTGGAAAATTTTGCGGAAAATTAAGGTAAGAATTGTGAATAAATCTGGGTAAATTTTAAAGTAATGCATGATGCATGGCTGCTTAAAATGCTGATCCAAAAGCAAATTAAAAGCTTATCATATCAGCTTCATTCTTCAGAATTAAGTTGTATTAAGATGAAAAATTATCTGTAAACTAGGAGGAAATACCCATTGTAAGATTGAGGAGGATTGATGATCCGATTGATGTAAAACCAGCGACGCAAAAGACCCGGACTAATGTTTTGGAAGAACGCAAGAAACGAAAGACAGAAAGACAAAGATCAAGAAGAGCAGCGCAAAAAGAAATTCACATGTCTTCGGAACAGTTAAGGAAACTGGATGAAGGAAAGAAAAGAAACGCGGAAAGGGAAAGGCTTCGACGAGCGAAGCAAAAAAGAAGTGGTCTCATGTCTGACGAAGATATAGAAATAGAGGAGGAACGCAGAAGAAGAAGAAGTGCGGAAAGAAAGAGACTTCGACGAGCTCAACTAGCCGCGCAGAAAGAAAGTGGTCTTTTGACTGAAGAACAGTTAGAGAAAGAGAAGGAACTCAGAAGAAGAAAAGCTGAAAAAGAAAGACTTCGACGAATCATGCAGAATGAAGATCATCCCATGTCATTGTCTTCAGAGCAAGTGCGGAAGATAGAAGAAGCGAAAAAGAGAAAATGCGAGCTACAGAGAATACGGCGAGCGGAACTAGCCGCGCTAAGAGAAAGTGATCTCTTGTCTGAGGAACGATTAAGAAAGCTGGAGGAAGAGAACAAAAGAAGAGCAGAGAAACAGAGGCTTCGACGATTGGCCCTGAAAGAAAAATGTCTATTGTCTAAAGAAGAGAAACAAAAGGAGGAGGAACGCAAACGAATAAAAGCAGAGAAGCAGAGGCTCCGACGATTGGCGAGGAAAGAAAGAGGTCACATGTCTGAGGAAGAGAAACAAAAATTGGAGGAACGCAAACGGATAAAAGCAGAGAAGCAGAGGCTCCGACGATTTGCGAGGAAAGAAAGAGGTCCCATGACTGAGGAAGAAAAACAAAAGGAGGAGGAAGCGAAAAGAAGAAAAGCAGAGAAGCAGAGACTCCGACGATTGGCGCAGAAAGAAAGAGGTCACATGTCTGAGGAAGAGAAACAAAAATTGGAGGAACGCAAAAGAAAAAAAGCCGAAGCAGATAGGCTTCGACGAGAGAGACAGAAAGAAACTGCTCAAATGTCTTTGGAAGATGCATGCAAACAGGCGGAACACAGAAGAAGAAAAGCCGAAAAAGAGAGACTTCGACGAGCGATGCAAAAAGAAACTGGTGCAATGTCTTTGGAAGATGCGTGGAAAGAGGAGGAACGCAAAAGAAGAAAAGCAGAAACAGACAGGCTTCGACGAGAGAGGCAAAAAGAAAGTGCTCAAATGTCTTTGGAGGATGCGTGGAAAGAGGAGGAACGCAAAAGAAGAAAAGCTGAAAGAGAGAGACTTCGACGAGCGAGGCAAAAAGAATCTGCTCAAATGTCTTTGGAAGATGCATGGAAACAGGCGGAACACAGAAGAAGAAAAGCTGAAAGAGAGAGACTTCGACGAGCGAGGCGAAAAGAAACCGGTCAAATGTCTTTGGAAGATGCATGGAAACAGGCGGAACGCAGAAGAAGAAGAACCGAAAAAGATAGGCTTCGACGAGGGAAACTACAAGAAAGTGGTAAGCCAACGAAGCCAAAAGTATTCGGCCCCCTGACTCTGGAAGAGACAGAGAAAATAAAAGAAAGAAACAGAAAAGCAGTCGAAAGAGCCAAACGTAAGCGAGAGGCAAAGGAATACGGTCCCCTAACTGAGGAACAGATGCGGGAAGAGGTGGAACGCAAAGCAGCATTATCAGCAAGAGAGAAGCTTCGAAGGGAGATGAAGCGTAAAAGAATGTCTCCGTATGAGTTGCAGAAGTTTGAGGAATTTAAAAAATTGCAAGCAGAGAAATCGAGAATTTATCGAGCGAGGAAGAAAGAACTAATAAAGACGGGTGCCATGCCTCCAGAACAATTGCGGAAGCTGGAGGAAATGAAAAAAAGAAGACTAGAAAGAGATAAGTTTCAACGAGTATACAGAGCGTTGAATGGAAAAAGTAAGTAATATTAATGCTGCTTAAGTAAGAATGGGTGGGGACATCATTCATTATCATTTTACTTAGCTGTTGAAGCTTAGTTATGTCATTTCTGTTTTGAAAAGCCTTGTTTAAGAACGAGTTTTTATTTTTTTGTTAAGAACCTAAAAGGAGGAGCAGAGGGGTTCCAGGAAGAGGGAGGGGCAGACCCAGGAAGAATCCAAATAATGATTGTTCCAATGTAAAGATCTGAATTTTCTTTAAATATGAAGGAAAAACGCAAGAGACTGACTACCAACAACCAAGAAAAGTACATCATCAATTGATGAGATTACAAAATCGAGAAGAATATCTGAAGAACGTGGGGTAATGCGAAAATGTAAAAAAAAATAGATGACTAGGACATCGTTTGAAATGACCAGAGAAATGAAAACCATATTATTGAATGAGCGTGGACTAGAAAATGGAGCACTAATGAACATTTTTATTGTTTATACTTTCTATAAATAGAAATATAGTTTGTTTAACTAACGGTAAATAAAGTATATTATTATTATACTTAAATTAATACTGCTTTTTATGCAATGTATGTATATGAAATATTTATTGAATTTTGTTTTGAAAAATAGTGTGAGACAATCAGTCACCGATGTTCTTTCACAAATAACATATTTACAAGCAATGATTGATTGATAGTTTCTGTATCTTTTTAATCTGTGGACATCGCATCGTGCAAACTAAAAACTGACTTTTCTTTTAAAAGTATGTGTACTAAAAATACTGATGCCAGTCATTCCCATATTCTTGTACTTTTCTCACAGTGTCCCACTTTATTCTAATTTTTTAATAGTCAAGATCTAGGTCCATACATATTAATATAATACCTATGTCAGCATTCTTCAGATTTTCTGAAATTCGCATATTATTCTCATTCCTAATAATAACAGTTGTTTCAACTTAAACATATTAAGCCCCAAACACTTTAGAGTAATTACCAAGACATCTATAAAACCAGATAACGACAGAAATTAGTTAATTATTTGTTACAAACAAAAACAATATAAATCACAAAAAAATTAATGAAGACTAAACCAGAAACAGCATTATGCATGTATATTATTAACAATTGACAATGAGATCAATTCCTTCATACTTCATTTTTTCGAGGAAAATGCTACTTCATAATCTTCTGATTTTTAACGAACCTGTTTACATATTAATTGATAAAAACATGAACATAAACGTGTTAACTTCCACTAAACATATTAGCATTAGTGACTTAATATGAAATACTGATCAAGCAAACAGTCAATTTTTCTATCAGTTGTCCGATGTTTGGGAGCTAGTACTACTCAATATAACAGTCAATTTATTAAACAAATATTTCGTTTCTATTCTAAATGCTGTAGCCCGGAAGTAAAATATCCAAAAGTTCACCGAGCAGTTCACCACATTTCCAAGAAAAACTGACATCCATACTTCTCTAAAGTTCACGCCCCAAACCAGTACTGTGAAAAGCATTATAGAAGGCCATATATTTGTACAAAGGGAGATCACTATCACAGGTAAAAACATTTTCGCTGGTTGTAATTCTTGTCGTTGTGAAGAAGTTAACTCCTGCCTTCTCTTGTTCAATTTGTGGCACTGTTTAAAAATGTGTATAGAAAAGATGAAGATGTAATATTTGTCGTTGTGAGGAATATTAAATAAAAAGTGAAAATGTATATTAAACTTACTTGTTTGTATGTTAAAATGTTAAACAAAAATAGACCACCCAAAGGAATGTAATAATGTGCCAAATACATTGATATTCCCAACGCATCATTTCCTTCCACAATGCTATAATATTTTGATGGCAGATAAATGTAGGTAAACTCTCGTAAACTTGGTACATCCAGACCTCCCTCTTGACTTCCATAAATGTTGGGTCCCACATAAAGTCTGATGTATCCACCCATGGTTGACAAAATCACTAAAAAGGTCACAACCACAGTTTGCAATTTCGTCTTCCCAAGACTGAACCATGTTCTCGAGCGGAGAGGATAAGCAATTGCTAGATATCTCTCAATGCTTATCATCAGAGTCAGATACATTGACTGCACGCGCCCTATAAAAAACACAGCAAAGCTTTTACTATGAAAACGAACAAATAATCTAATTTTTTTAAAATTTAGGCAGTAACAAGAGATCTTACACATTAAAACCGATGTTGATGAGAACATCAGCCAAGTGAGCGTAAATTTGTCTCTTTCAAAAATATTGTCTAAAAATTGTCAAAAAATTATTGAAATCCCAACAAATTGTTTTGGAAACGATTTCGATAACAATTTATATCTTTACCATAGTACGCAATATGTGCTCCACCATAGCTAATACATGCCAGGCAACAAAGAGCGTCTGCTAAGGAGAGCGTACAAAGTTGGAAATCAAACGAACGCTTGCTATTTCTTTTTCGGATGACCAGAATCACAAGAAAGTTTGTAAGCACACCAATCACACCAAGAAGCACAGTGATCAATGCTATAATGCGACATACAAGATGACCCGTAGAATCGTAATCACTGATCGTCTCTCTGGTAATGTAAACATTTAAAAATCTACATCTAAAGCAAATGCTGGTATTTCTCGTGGAGCAATCAACTCCAGAGTCGGGGAAGTCAATGCAGCCACATACGATGAAGTCTAGAATCTCTTCGGATATTTTGTTTGAATCATTGTGAATGGATGTGGTTAAGTTCATTTTGGTGAAATTTATTCAAAAATAAATGAAAATACTGGACCAAAGAGCTCAACAAACATTCACACTGATTTCATTCGAATCACTGGATAATTTTAACCACAGAAACTAATGGAGTAATAATTGACTCATGCTTTGGTTTTTGACCAATAAATGCCCAAAATTCCTATCTAGATGCAATAAGGAGCAGAAGGTTACAGAGAGGA